>JAADVO010000447.1:0-26840 GCA_023335655.1 Globisporangium spiculum | reverse complement strand
TTTGCTTGAGGTTCTTGCGCGTCTCTGACAGCAGCGTCTTGATCGCGACTTGGTGGTTGTTGTAGACTCCAAGGTACACTTCGCCGTACCCGCCACGGGAGATGAGGGTCATCGCTAACACTTTCTCTCTTGGGATGCGTGGACATCCAGGCTTGAAAACATACAATTAACACGTTTGCTTTTGGTTCACATTTATTCATTCAATACCAATACCAACCCACACGAGGCCACACCTTTATCGCTTTTCGACCTAGCTGCTGTGCATAACATAAATACGAATCCTTAGGATCACACCACTCTTCTCTATTGCTACTGTGGAGAGCTGTTCTTCAGCGCCTTGAGCGCCTTGTGCAGCTGGTACATGGCCTCTGCTGCGGTCGGGCGCTCGTACGGATCCAGCGAGATGCATGCGTTGCCCAGCTCCACGAGCGCCTTCGGCGCGTTCTCCGAGAACTGCACTTTTAATCTCCCCAGAGACACTAGCTGGAGCACCGGCAGACGTCTCCCGGAGTCGGACACTTTCACCTGTGAGTACGGCAGCGCGTGCGAGTCGAGCTCCGAGAGCACGATGCCAAACGAGAACATGTCGGCACGGTGGTCGTAGCGCTCGCCCATCATGATCTCCGGCGCCATCCAGAGCGAGGTACCCACGCCCGCAGTCATCGTGCCGTCCCCACGCTCTCTTGAGACCCCAAAGTCCGTCAACTTTGCATTCAGCTTACCATCGAGCAGAATGTTCTTGGACTTGAGGTCGCGGTGTAGCACGATCGGGTGCAGCGAGTGCAAGTATGTCATCGCGTGGGCGATGTGCAGCGCGATGCGCACTTTGTCGGTGTCGAACCCGTGCGAACGCTTCTCTACAGTTTCAAACTTCTCCAGGAGCGCACGGAGGTCCCCGCCCTCCATGTACTCGGTCACAACACAGAGGTCAGCGAGCGAGACCCAGGCAACGCCGACGAACGTGACGATCTGCGCGTGCTCCAGGAACGCCATGAGCTTCACCTCGGCGAGAAAAGCGTTGATCTGCCGGAGGTTCTTGCGTTTCTCTGGTAGTAAGCTCTTGATCGCGACCACCTGACCGTTGAACGTGCCGCGGTACACTTCGCCAAAGCCACCTCGCGAGAGCAGCACCTCCGACTTGATCTTCTCGCGCGGGATGCGCGCAGCGATGATCGCGTCGTCTTCCCAGAACCCGCCGCTGGACGAGTTTGTACTCAGGTTCAACTGCATCGTCGTCATCACCATGAACGCGTCCGCTGTAGCAGCGGGAAGCGGACTAATCGCCACGTCCGGCTCGCCCGTGGTGTCGTCTGCGCTCGAGTAGTGCACGCCCGAGCCATCTTCGGTCAAGGGCGTGAGTGGAGGAGCTGCGCCAAACTTGCCGACCAGGTACCCGCCAGCAGCTCTTGGGCCACCACCAAAGTTAACATCACCAAAGCCATAGTCTGCCGCGAACTGCTTCCTCGCCTTCTGCTTGCGTCTGTACGAGCGCATCCACACGAGCAGCACGGTGACGAACACACCTCCAAAGACGCTGCCGAGCACGATCGTGATGATTGTCTGGCTCGACATCGTGTTGTAGATTGGGGAGACGATCGTGTCGCCCCACTTCGAGTCTCCGCCGGAACTCCCCGAGTCAGTGACGTTGCTGTAAATGAGCGTACCGTTCGCCGCAAGCGTGTAGTTGCCACTGCCGGTCCACGTGCCGTTGGTGAAGTTTGCAGCGCAGTACGCCTCGATAGGCGCGATGTAGTCCGTGTCAAGGTACGTCGAGTTGTACAATCTGCAGTCGTCCAGGCCGAGCATTTTCACCTGCTCAATAAAATTCGTGCAGTTCTCGCTCTGGCACGCGAGCCACATCTCGGTCTCGTTGAGCGGCGTGTACAGCGGCGCCTGGTAGCAATTCAAGTTCTCCACGAGCGCATCGAGCTCGAAGGACTCGCAAAGCGCGCCGACCTCTTCGCTGCCACTGGTGCTGTTGCTGCGAAGGAGGACGCCTTGTTCACTGGCACTGCTGCTGCTGACACTGGCACTGAGCAGTTCGCCTTGTGCACTCACGACTGCTGGTCCGAGATTGCCGAGACCCGCAAGAGTGAGCGCAATCGCGTACAGGATCATCGTCATCGTGCCGCTGCGGTGCTGCATGGTTGACTGGATGATACAGGGGAGGACGAGCCGGACGAACGGGTGAGGGCTTGCCAATATTCCGCACTCTGGGTGACTGCCGCAGGCAACGCAAGGACCGTTGTGGATGTAGCTACGCAGGACAAGGCGAGGAAGCGCTGGGGCGATTGTGAGTGAGAGCATTGCGTTGACGTAATTGGGAGAGATCAGGAGACATGAGCCCTGGAAGATGCGCTCCCGTGACTGTCTGCCGTGTCGTCTTTCCACCCTCCTCTGTTTCGCTGATGGGCATCTACTCAAGTCACACGCCTGAGGACAAGAGACTGGTCGGCGCACTGACTTGAAGCCAAGTGTCACGATTGACATGCATTAGGGTTTCACTAAAATAAGATTCTAACATGAGCATCACGACCCTATTTTTGCTAGTTTAGGAGTGTGAGCATGCCTAATGTATCTTGCTCAAGAGAAGCTGAGGACGCAGTGTCCCTAAACTGATCTTGAATAGAGGGAGATACTAGCAAATTAGGAGGCTCATCTTCAACACCTTTCCAAATCAAAAGATCCTGGCTGTTGTGATTGCGCACAGTTCGTTCTCACCCGATGGGCAAACATGCGAGTGTTCTGTGTCGTCAATCAAGCAAAAATGGGCGACTGCGCTGACTCTCTTTTCTCTTTGTATGTGAGGCTATTCACTGGGCCAACCTGCAGACCGGAGCGGACCCAACTCGTTCATCCATTATAATCCGTTTGCTTATTGCCCGCCGGTCGCTGTGAGAACAATCTCATGGGATACGATCGACACCTGGCATTGCGGTGATGCCTTAGACTTCATTCCTTTGGTTTGCTTATGTGCAAACTTTGCTGCTACAGAGCGGCGCGAGCACTTGTTGGTACCAAACGACCACCAACTTCCCTGCTGTCTAATAGTGCCGTCGAGTCAGTGTACACCTGGATTTTCTTGCTGGTGTGTGTACCTGGCACGATATTTAGTGCCCGATGATGGAGACCGTTAGCTACGGCCAGCTCAATGCCCTGTTGTAGCGCTACTCACAATGTAACATCTCCCCAGTTCAATTCTGTATTTTTCCATTTTGGCGGCCCTGATGACAACTGAACCACGAACCACGCGATGCTCGCACAAGGGACGATCATGCGAGTTGACTGCCCAATCGGTGCAAGCGGTCGCTTTGGGAATAACAACATTGTAATACTCACGTCGATGGAATGGCTTCGCCATTGTTGTGCTGAAGTTAACCGGTCCTGCGGTGATAAGCTGGGACAAGCTACGATGCAGTGAGGCCTGGAGTGTCGTCGAAAGCTTCACCGAGCGACCTGACGGCAATTTGCACTGGGTTACCTGGGAAAGAGTGCACTACAGAACCACACGCCAACCACCACACCACTACCGCCTGTAGCAGCACAGTCTGAAGACGCCCCACAGCTACAGCAACAGGATCGACAACATACATTGGCTGTGCGGATGGTGCTGCAGTTGGGAAGTCCAGCTCGTCCGCGAAACTCTACGTCGAGCAAACCAAGCAAAAGAATGTGAAGTTTTTCATTGTCATCTTATTTCATTCTGCGGCACTTCTTCTCTAATGCTTGTAGGGCAAAGCAACTCCGCGCTAACAAACCTAATTGTACTCTCGTGCACCAATCGTTTGATTTACTGTACTCCTCCTGTGTAGAAATTCGCAAAGCTTCTTTGGATCGCGATTAAGAGCTCGTCGTCTGGGAGGACCTCGACCGTCCTCAACGGCTCCTCAAGTCTGCTCACACTTGTGTGTGTATTACCCTGGCGAATATACTGCGCCATGCTGAGCTGGTTATTCTCTTCCTCGCCTTGCAAGTCTCCGTCCAATATCTGCTGGATGCGCACCTCCAACGGTTTGTTCTCGCGCTCAAAGTACGCGATCTGCGCTTTCAGTTCATCGACGCGTAGGCGCTGGCGCTCGCGGAACTTTGCGGACGAGTGGCGATTGCGAAGGCGGCGTCTCAGGTCGCGCACGAGCGGCGGAGGTTGCTGTGTTGCTGCTGTGGACAGGCGTTGTTTGCTCTCCATCTCTTCTTCTTCGTCTGCGGATGCTTTCAGCTCCGAGGAAGATGACGCGGGCGTAGGAGTTGACGACAGCGTCGATAGTGTAGCCATGTTAGTGTGATCCTTCGATGGCTGCTCAATAAGTCACCAGTTGGCGAATGAGCTCTTCGTTTGAGGTTGGTGAACCAAACCTGGGAGTATCCATCTCTCTCCGAGCATGAATCAGTCTGCTCGTGCACACGAAGGCCAGTGATTTGAATCCGTTTGAAGCAGGTTCATACTGATTGACTGAGGTGCAGGTAGTGACAATTTATTCGTTCCCTGTTTCATTGCTCCCTTGACACAGTTATGGTTTTGTATGCTGTCTCATCTCGAAATCCATTCGGTTGGTTGGTTGTCTGATTTGGCACAGCTAAGTCGACGCCGTCGACTTACGTAGGCTATCGAGGGTTTTAAGTTCAAAGTCCATACTAATTTGACATCTTTGGACGATTTAGGCTTTTCGGTTGATTTTGTACGATATTGACAGTTCGGAACATGAAGATCAAATCTTGTCTTATTGGATACCGATATAATTACCGGTATGTGCTTCAACCCATTGAGCTTCACACCGATACAAGTACAGGTACCGGTACGTCCTATCGATCGCCCAGTATCAAGAATTCCATTCCCATTCGCACGTCGCAGATTCAGACACACACAGACGCAGAGAATCCAAACTGACTGATTGATCACCAAGACGACGAAGATGGCGCCGCTCACGATCTTCCAGAGAAATCCACGCAACGTGCGGTACGTCACCATCACCACCACTATAGCTTCTGTGTGCTCGTGTCATTCGCGCTTGTGGACGTGTGGCTGGTATTGGCACACTTGACACACACGCAACGAACGCCTCGTCCTGGCCACACGTTCGCGCCACTTTTGTATCAAATACAATTTGCATGGATGTGCTCATAAGCTGTGTTGTGCATTTCAGCATTGCGGCGTGGGTAATGGCGGTCGGCGCGGCCTTTGCGTGGTACAAGTACGACGAGAAGAAGGCGCGTGAGTTTAGCGACACGGAGCTGCAGCAGTGGAACCAGGATGTGCTGCGCAAGAACCCGAACCGCGCCAAGAAGAGCGAGCAGCGCGAGTTTAGTGACGCGGAGCTGCAGCAGTGGAACCAGGATGTGCTGCGCAAGAACCCGAACCGCGCCGAGAAGAGCGAGCAGAGCACCACCAGCGAATGAACTGTGCTGAAGCTGGACGAGATGCTGTAACTCAAGGACGTACGCAGAGCTCAAGGCGCTGCGTTGCGAGGCATTAAGGAGAGCATATCAATGGACCAGAGTCGTTGAGAGAAAGCAAACGTGAAGCAGGATGATATTGGGTTTGTGCTCATCCAAATATATTAGGCGCATTGCGCCAGTGGTCAATGTAGCTGGTTGTTGGCTGCCAGCATTTGGCATTTTTTGAGATGCTTGGCTGTATCAGATGTGCCAAGTTCGTGTTAGATTTTTTGTTGATGTGGCTGTCAAGATGGCGAAAACAACCCCGCTCTCCGGATCCGACTGTTTACTGACCAAGAGATGTCAATCAGAGAGATCTCCACGATCAAATTCATCCGAGCGAAAAAGCGCAAGCACAATTTGAGAGTAAATTCCCGTGTGAACATACATCTGTATATGTGCCAGATCATCCTCAGAGATGCCGCCGGCACGACGCTCAAGAAAAGCAGCACTCAACATCCTCTCGACGAGACGTTTGCGCTCGTGAACGAGCGGACGCGAGCGTCCACAGCATCCGACGCCCGCTCGCGAGACTCCGAGATCGAGATCGAGATCGCCGTGCTGAGCCTCCATATGCACGCGCTGCCGGAGATCCGCGGCACCAGCTCGACACTCGACAAGAAACTCTATGTGGTCACCAATTGACCCAGTGACCCACTGTCAATTGGGTCATTGGGTCAATTTGCTGCTAGCGATTTTACCTTCTCCACTCGCTTAAGTTCGGTGACACTGATTGACTTGAATTTTCAGTTTGAAGAGTCTCACCCTGTCTCACTCTTTCGCTGAAACGGGAGACAGGAAGGGCGATTTTCTTCCCTCACAAAAGAATAGGGAGTCAGGGTCGCCAACAAATTATCAGACAGTTAGCAACTTTAAACTAATGACCATCATTCTTCTACCTGATTTGACGTTTTTTCTGAGTCCCAATTTCGCCAACTGTGGCATCCTTCAGCGTCTGTCTGTCCTTCAAGGGGCCTTGACAAATGTCGACCAAGGCGAACCTGCTAAGCTCCTAAGCTCATTCATTCCTCGATTGGAGCCCAAGCCACAACACTCAAGCAACAACAAACAAAAGTAAGAAGCTCTCGGTCATCACCCGCCCGTCAGCCATTCACCACCACCACCGCCACCGCCTTCGCGTCTTCCTCGAATCCACCATGGCGCGACCGTTTGAGAACCCAAGTTCCCTTGCCAACAACCCGAACGGCGTCAACTACAAGTAAGTTGCTAGTTGGTCATGCTAGCAGTGTAGCGTGGGGACTTGAACTAGACGTCTGACTTTTGCTGTGATTGTATGCTTGTGTTATCGGCACAGACGTTTTGCTCTAATCGCCGGAGGCATCGGTGCTGCCTTGTGGTACATTGGCGAGCGCCGCAACGCGCGAAACCCAAAGGACGAGAAGATCACGGACAGCACGCTGCGCCCCGAGACTGGCACAACCATGCAGGTCGGCACGAACCGCGAACAGCAGAAGCACCGCTACCCGCCGCCGTCCAAGAAGACCACGCAGAGTGAATAAGCGAGAAAGTGGCTATAAAGGCCGCCACCAAAGCAGTCCGATGGACTTGGCGTGGAAGTCCTTAAGGCTCCAGGTCAAGCGAGGTACCACCAAGTCGGACGAATTTGTATTGAAAATGCATGCATGATCGTAGTAAAATGGATTTCCCCCATTTAACAAAGAAGAAAGAAATACAACAAGAAGTGAGCAATGTGAAGCAAACTTGTACCAAGCAGCTTGTTTGCATGTAAATTATTGAGGAAAGCGTCAAACCAAGGAAGGCGGCTTGACCTTAGCTCTCGCTTCTTGTCGAAACATATGCGATACAAAGTCCATCCACCATCAGTCTTTGAGGTTTCACAGGGACCTTTGTGATCTTTTTTCTGTCGCGCCAGGTCTGCGCCAAGTCCCAGATATGCCCACTAACGGCGGCATCTCGAGGCATTGAGACTATCGACAATCGACATTGCAGCGCATTCTTCAAAGTAGCACCGAGGGAAAGACAGCCAGAACCTTCACCAAGCCGACCTTCCTTCATCTTCTTCTCCGTTGTTATCGACCCCATCGTCGCCATTCTCCATCACTATCGCCACCGCTTCCGCACTCTCCTCGACTCCGTCATGAACAACAAACCGTTCGAAAACCCAAGCAACCCCGCAGGGAACGCGAACGGCATGACTTACAAGTACGTACCACGTGAACAATGGCACTCGCTTGCCCAAAAGGACTAACCTGCTACTGAAGATGGCTCACGTGTGCGGCGATGGTACTCTATTTCAACAACAGACGCGCAGCTGTGCTCGCGGCCGGCATCGGCGCCGTCGCGTGGTACATTGCGGCTCGCCGCGACACGCGGAAGCCCCCCACCGAGGATCTCTCGGGCGACCCGATGCACGCGACGAAGCCCGGCTCTGACAGCCACAGGCAGCATTAGCTCTAATAGCTTTGTTCGTCAACCAGTTTCTCCACCCAGCTATCCCATGAAGAAGAAGAAGACGCAAGTAGGGAGAACAAGGAGCAGGGACGAATATGGTCAGCAAAGTCGGTTGGCTGCGACCGGACGACGAGAGGGCAGGGCGGGCGATTTGGTCGGCTGACGAGTCGGACGTTTTCAATTCGAAACGTGTGGTCGCGGTTGACTGAGCGGAGTTGCTGACGATCTTTTCGATCTGACCAGCCTCCTTTTAACTTTGTTGTTGATTTTGATATGAACGAAATGCGTCAAAAAGCTCATCGTCAAGCATGTGCTTCTTTCTCTCTCTTGTTCTTCCAGCAAATCTTTTATCTTGCGGAGCGTCCGGGGTTTCGACGGTCAGCGATAGGGGAGAAGCAAGAATGAGGCATCCCCGCCCCGCGTCCCTGCACAGCTCAGCTCAGCGTCGATTGCGAGCTATCCGTTCACTTGATGCCGCTTATCTCCCTCCCTCGCTTTATCGCTTCACAAACGAAAAGCGCCTCTAATCATCATCATTGATTCGCTTTACGACTAGCTCACAATAGACAGACAGGAGCGCTGACGGAATGCAAGAGAACCTTGTACGTAGTGCGACTGGCTGAGGTCTCTGGGCATGCTCACTGCTTAGAATGAAGCTATGCTGAGCTAAGCCGCTATCTCTCTCTCTCTCTCTCTCTCTCTCTCTTAATCATTATTGATACCATGATAGGTAGATGGCACATCAACGCTTTACGCGTCTCCGTGGGCTGGATGCCTACTACCCAGAGTTGTATCTCTGGTTGTTGACGTTGTCGAATGCGTCAAGCGCTGTGAACGACGGCGACGACGACGTTAACTCGCATGGTAAGGTGACGAGTCCTTTATTGAACTGGCATAGGCTGGTTGTATGCTGCAGGCGCTCGTGGCCTGGCTCGTGACTCTACTGATTACTGTGGCTCCTCGCATTGCAGACAGCACCGAGAGCTCGTCTAAATTCCCCGTGGCTGTGGTCTTCGGTATCGGCATCGGCGTGGTCGCGGTCGTCCTCATCACGATCGATGTCGTGCTCTGGCGCAAGGAGCGCACGATCTCCAAGTCGTTGGTGGACTACATCAGCTTCCTGCGCGACTCGCCGCCGCAGACCACGGTCTCTGGGAGCGGCGACATGAACGGCAACAGTGGCGAGCGAGAGGGCGCACCGCCCATCCCGAGTATCTTTGGCTCAGGCTCGCAGAACCGGTACCGCCACACGCACAGCAGCAACGCTGATCGAGGTGGGGACTCGGTCAACAGCAGCAACGCCTTTGAGAGCAACTAGCAGCGCCGCAGTGCCGGAGGCAATGGTTCGTTCAAAGGTGTGCTGACAGGAGGTAGCCAGAGGTCCTCGAGCCCCACGCCGCGCACCGTGAGCTGGGACAGTAGCCCGTACTTCTCCACCCTGGAGCACGTGCGCATCGTCAAGTTTGTTGGCGTCGGCTGGGACTCGCTCGCGGATTTCTGTGTGGTCTCGGAGTACATGGTCGGCGGGGACTTGCACGGACTGCTGCACCGGTTTGAAGTCGAAGCGAAGCGCCCGAGGGGACTCGATCGCAACAAAGTGATCATCGCGCTTCACGTCGCGCACGCGATCACGTACCTGTACTCGCTGGACCCGATCATCCTCCATAGAGACCTCAAGTCCAAGAACATCCTGCTGGACGAGTGCATGAACGCCAAAGTCTATCACTTTGGCGTCTCCCGTGAGCAATCGGACCGCACGCTGACCGCGGGGGTGGGAACGCTACTCTGGATGGCGCCAGAGGTCATGGTCGGCGAGAAGTACGACGAGAAGGCCGACGTGTTCTCGTTCGGCGTCGTGCTGAGCGAGCTGGACACCCACCTGATGTCCTACGCGCATGCCAAAGTGTCGAACACCGGACGCAAAGTGTCTGACACGGCGATTATCCAGATGGTCTCGAGCGGCAAGATCCGCGTGCAGTTCTCCGAACCGACGACCGACGAGGACGCGCCACTGGATCTGGTCACGGCCACCAAGATAGAGCCCTTGTGCAAGTCCTGCGTCGCGTTCGACGCGAGGGACCGCCCCACGACCGCCGAGGCGCTCTGCCAGCTGCAGAAGGTGCTCAGGGCCTTCGATGACGCCGAGGAGATCCTCGCCGAGTTGCGCGCGTGTATGTAAGTAAAGTAACCTGAGAAGCTCGCTAGCCCATTGCATTCGAGTTCTGTATCATCAGTCCGAGTCGCCCCAGCCGTGTGCCGCGTTCATTTTATTTCCTGACGTACTTAGTTGCTTTGTCGCACCTTTTATAAGCAAAGAACAGAAAGAGAGTGGGGAGCGTTGTTGGTTTAGTGGCTGGTGCACGCTTTTTAAAAAATGAAAAAATGAAACATGCTTTGTCTGTCGCACTCACCATTGTATTTGCCTTGGCGTCGTGCGTGCCTTGGAGGCTCCTCGAGAGGTCGTCGCATTGGCTTCATTTCTCCGACGATCAGGTTCCAGTTGGAAACATGCACGAAGCAAGGCAGGCAAGCAAGATTTCATGAGCCTTCAACCGAGGGGGGAGGGGTCTGCGCTGAGACTCGCGAGTTCAGGACTGAGCAGTAGTAGTAGTCCTGATGTACTCGGCTCTCAGCATCAGCATAACTGAGCCTTCTTCCTCCCGTCCGTGAGCCTTCCTCTTCCTTCGGATCGTCCATGCACTTCTTTCGAGGTGTCGAGAATGAAAAGATCGCGAAGCCATATCAAGTTGTGCGTCGGTCGTTTCTCAAACGCAAACGCGTCGTTGTTGTTGGCGGTGGCGGTGGTGGTGGTTTCGAGTCAGCCACCAACTAATTATGCGTTGGCTCCTCCTTTTAATTGGTGGCTGCTGAGCCACACGTTCGTTATTCGTTATATTCTTTTTTATTTTTCATGAGATATTGAGAGAAACAAATTTCCGGTGAGGTGGCTTTTGAGGCCTCTTTTGAGGCTCTGATACAAAAATACAAAAAAAGAATTGTGATTTGGGGTTCGATTTTTTCCAGCGTCACCTCTGATATGTTATAACCTGTTCGTGTTGTATGAGTTTGTAAATATGCTAATCAGTTTATTTACATATAAATAAATCCTTCATAATTCGATAGCCTGTGACAAAAATATACTTTCGTGCAGCGTACCTCCTCGTGCTTATTTTGCAAAGTGGTGGGTACAACCATCATCACGATGCACAACAATGGGTTTCGCACGTTCATTCATTCATTCATCCACATCTTTCTCTCTGCCTTCGCTACTCACTACTCACTACTCTGAGCTTCAAGCGGACTTTCAAAGCTGCCGCTTCACAACCGCTCGCTACGCTGCTCTAGTGCCATGCGAGCGCTGCGCGTGGTCGTGGCGCTGGCGGCGCCGGCGACCCGCGCGCACGAGGCCTCTGAAGAGAACAACTGGCAGAGGCTCTTCAACGTATCCCAACAGCAGCATAATGACGTGCGCTGGCTCGCACAAGGCGAGAACAATGGCAGCGGTCATCACCACAAAGGCTTCAACCTGCTCTACCTAATCCCGATTCTCATCGGTGCACTGCTCGTGCTCGCATTGATAGCATGGCTCCTCGTGCGCACGTGCCGGAGCAGGAAGAAGAAGCTCAAGCGCAGTGAGTCGGCGCTACTGCCGATCATCGACCCGAATGCGCTGCTGCTCTCGCCGGCCTCGCGAGAGTTCTATCTGCAGGACGAGACGGAGACAAACCGCCAGTTGCAGCGCGGAGACGAGCGAGAGGAGGTCGACCTGAGCGACTTTGGGAGCACTCTGAGGACCTCTGAGAGTCTCATGACGTCCCTACGATTCGATTCCACCACCGGAGGAGGAGGCGGAGTCATCGAGTCCTTTCAAAACAGTGGCCGAGGCGGCCCACCTGCGTTTGTGGCGTCCTCTACGTCGAGCGGACTGTTGGACTCGTTCCACAACAACAAGTACAAGAACCAGAGCCAGAGCATCACGGACGCGCAGGCGACGCAGCTCTACCGAATGCTGCACGCAGACCCAAACGTATCGTCCCATCGACTCGCGTACCAGAAAATTGCGTTCGAGCGCATGCTGTCGTCCCGGTCGTCGCCCTCGGGGTCTGCGAGCAAGACCTGGCTCTGCCAGTACGAGGGCGAGGAGATCGCGGTCAAGGTGCTGCAGCACCATCACTCATCGTCGTCATTGGAAGCCTCAGCGAGGAAGATGAAATCCGCGTCGCGAAAGAATAACGACGCCGACTGCCGATACGAGGACCTGAGGCGGCTGGTGGACGAGATCCAGCTCACGGCGTCTCTGGAGCACCCGAACATCGTGCGGTTCCTCGCCGTCGCGTGGGATTCAATGGCGATCGAGTCGCTCTGCCTCATTACCGAGTACCTGTCCGAGGGTAACCTTAGCGACCACTTGCAGATGACTCGGTATCCGACGTGGACCCACCGCAAGCTCCGGTTCGCGATCGGGGTCGCGAATGCTCTCGAGTACCTGCATTCCCGGAAGATACCGCTGGAACAGTCCTCATCGTCCTCATCAGCTAACAGCAGTAGTTCAATTGGTCCTACAGCCATTCTCCACCGAGACGTTCGCGCCAAGAACGTCGGGGTCTCGCACACGTTCGAGCCGAAACTGGTCAATATTGGCGCCAAGCATGACTACCTGAGCATCAGCCCCGAGCTCGTCGCGGCGGGCGACGGGAACGCGTTCTGGACCGCGCCCGAGGTGCTGAGCGGCCGGAGGTACTCGGAAAAGTCCGACATCTACGCGTTTGGGGTGCTGCTTTCGGAGATCGACACGAACGGGAACCTCCCGTATGCCAACACGAAAAGTGAGGATAGACAGCAGTTGCGGCCGTTCCAGGTACTGAACCTGGTGGCGTCGGGCAAGCTCCGTCCGGCGTTCTCACCGAACTGTCCCGTGCGGGTCCGAGAGATCGCGGCCATGTGCCTGTGCAACGACCCTCTCCAGCGCGTGAACGCCGCGACGCTGACCCAACTCCTCGAGAGTTATGACAAGACCCTAGCGCAATAGAAGAAGGAGACTCGCTGCAGAACCGAGATATCTAAGAAAGAGACAACACGCGAGCAGAGAAGAGAGCTCGCAAAGTTAGAGCGCACCTGTAGCGATACCATTCAGCCAACAGCGAATGCAAAGAAAGCTGGACTTTCGTTGTGAGGCAAACCTTGCTGTTAATAATGAAACCCAAGAAATCACCAAGCGACCAGATCGATGCGTTCCATGAGATTGTGGCGGTAGAGAGAATTGCGAGATGTGGTGTTGAAGCAACACTATAGGGAACAGATATGGGGATCACCTCAGAGAGAATGTGTATCCATCCATTTCGTCCAAGGCGTTTGTTCGTTCATTCAGCTCATGAAACACAATGAGCCATTTCATTCTCTATCTTCTGACCATGCAGCCATGTATTCATTGAAGGCTGGCAATTGCACAATGTTTGTTCTCTATTGTAATCATCCAAAGTGGCTTGCTTACAGGATCGCAAGCAGCAGAGAGAGTATTGGACAAAGATGCGGACAGACGCAGCATCATGTCTGTCCAAGCAAGCAGCGACATACAAAGGCAGAGTCAGTCAGTCAGGTGGTCGCCCATTGGTTTTTGTTTCGGCGTCTCTGCCTTTCAGAGGGCAGGCAGGCACAGTATCATGAAGAATGGACACACTTCACTCTCGAAGAGCCACACGACTACAGTACCTATATAGATCGCGTTTACATAGGGCGTGTGGACAGTAAACACCGCTGCGGAGCTCAAGTCAAGCCAATCAGTCAGGTACAGCAGTCATCTGGCCGCAATTTGAATTTTGCTGGAGACAGACATCTGGAGCCAGGAGCTGCTGGTACGTTGGGGGCAGATGTCGCTAGCAGACCAGCACGTCTCGAGCTGAAAAAAGGTTTGGGCACATTCCAGATCCACTATTAGGGCGGGGTGTTATTTAATAACTAGTCCACCCCAAAGAGTCCAGCAGCGCTTTAAGATCGTCCGTCGAGGCTTTCGATGCGACGATCTCGGACCAATCCACACCAAGACGTCGCCTACGTCAGCGGCAGCACCGCGTCGACGCCTCACGCACAATTTGACAGGCGAGGATGGGGGCAGAGGAGGGAACAGCGCAAACAAACAAGCAAAGAAACAAAGAAACAGAACGCAGAAGCCACTTGTGAGCTCGTCCTTCTTTCTTCAGACTTTGTTAGGATGATTTTTCCATTTTCCCTATTGTTGTTAGCTCGGAAGTATGCTGAACCCGCTTTCTGTTGAAAAGCTCCAGTTCCAAAAAACGAATCCGGTACAGAAACGTCCCAATTGGGTGCGAAAACGCTCAAAAAACATTGTTTCTTCAAAATACTTTTCATTAAAAAAAATTCTTTATACATAACTTTTACCTACAATCGTAGTGCTTAATGGTCTGAGATAAACCTCTTCAGTTTAGACTACTTATCTTGAAAGGTCATATTCAACTCCCTCTGGCTTTTCTCGCTTTTCGTACCCTGAACATTATTGCCGGTGGACGTAGACGAGTCCATTTTCTCCCTTTAAAGTATCCTTTTTGACCCAATAGTAACCGCCAATTGCTCGAAATAGAGACTGGATCCTCCCGTTTCCTGATCTGCTCATTTGACACGCATCAACTTAAGCCAGTACCCGCCAGATGGCTGGTGGTGCTGCACAAGGGAGATGCGCCTGCGACACGCGTCCTGGCAATGTGCACATTTGCCAGCTGACCCCACCAGCAGCAGCAGCTCCGCTTTGGCAGCTTTGGTTCTGTGTGGGGGGGCACTGAGCTCTTCTTGGCTTCTTGGCTGACTTCGCTTCGTTGTCTCCAACGTTGTAACAAGTCTCACGGAACGCTCTTGCACTCAGTCTCATTCATTCAGCATTCAGAACCCGCTCAGGCTCACGAGAAGCGTCAATCCCCCCCAAGCCCAAAGTCCTCCCTCCCGTCCGACCGTAGCTCCTCGGCCCCCAATGACGATGCACCTTGAGCGCCCTGGGCGTCCACGCCAGCTGCGCCGTGTGCTCAACGCGACGGACCCGACGGCGAAGATCATCATCCCGGCAGAGTCCATGTTCGTGTTCAACGGCACGAGCGCTGACCTGGCGCAGCAATTCTACCAGCGGTACCAGGCGGGCGACTCGCTGCATAAGCTCGACATCGCACACAAAAAGCTGCCAAAAGCGATTCAGGACCGACTCGCAACGTACAAGCTCAAGTTCAAGAACTTGCACTCGCTGCTGCAGCGCGCGCTGATATGGGACAGCGGCTACGTGCTTGACGAGAATACGAAGACGCTCGTCAAGATCTACACAGCGAACGGTACGAGCATGGCTGACATTGCGGTCTCGTATCAGGAGTTCACAGAGGTTGCTGGCTGCGCTGCCTCCAACTGCTCGTCGGCATCACCAACAACGTATCGATCAGGCGCGAAGTGCAACGGCGACAAGCTCACGCCCGTGCTCAAGTGCGCCTCAGAGGACGCAGTAGGGAGCACACAAGTCGGGAGCATTGACGTATCATCGTTCTGGGCAACGGGCGGCAACCACAGGGCGATCCCAGAACTCAGTATTGCACAGCACACATGGGAGGACTCCGCTTTGAACCAGACGTATTCGGTCAACGCGATCCATTCGAGAGCGTTGAGCGAAGAGAGTTCCTCGTCCGAGGACTGTGCCGTTCAACTGCCGTTCATGATCATCCCCTGCGCACGGTACACTGACATCAGTAGCAGTAGCGGATTAACCACCACCTGGGGTGAGCCAGCACCAGGCAAGCTCGTGACCGTCTGGCTCGAACACGCGCACGCCGACAGACCGGGCATGAGCACGACCTACACGGTGCTCATCGTGATCGGCATCGTCGTTGGACTCGTGCTACTGATCGTGATGTGTTGTAAGGGCCAGTCGCGCTTCAAGAAGCGACGACAGCGGCGAACGGAGGCCAAGATGACGAGCGCCGACCCGCAAGCTTTTCTCGACAGCTCGAGCGACGAAGTGCTCGAAGTGAGCGCTGTGCCATTGACTCCGGTGCACGCGATCCTGGAATCCGACCTCGAGTCCGCTCCCAGCAGCACCAGTAGCGGCTGGAACAACGCGTTTGTGTCGCACCGAGCGGTGGCAGGCAAGCGCCTGCGCATGGACCAGCTGGTGCTCAAGAAACAGATCGCCACGGGAGCGAACTCGGAGATCTGGGCGGCCAAGTACCACGGCGCGCGCGTCACGGTCAAGAAGATCCTTGCCAAGGCTCAGGCTAAGGCTGAGCCTGGTCAGAGTACTACTACCGCTGCCACACGACAGCACACGCCCGAGTTTAGCGCCGAGGTTGAGCTACTCGCGTCGCTGCGTCACCGCAACATCGTTCGGTTCTACGGCGTCGCGTGGGACTCACCTGACAGTCTCTACATCATCACCGAGTACGCGCGCAAGGGCAATCTGCAGGACCGGTTGGCGCTGAAGAACGGAGGCGATGGCATTGCATTAGTGTTAACGTGGGACCAGATTCAGCGCATCATGAAGGGCGTCGCGAGTGCGCTACAGTACCTGCACACGCGCCAGGAGCCGGTTGTCCACGGTAACCTCCAGGCCAGAAACGTGCTGCTGTCCAGTCATTTCGAGCCAAAGCTGATTGGAATTGGAGCTGATGCTACTGCGACTAACAGCCAGTCTGAGCCTCACTGGAGAGCTCCGGAGGTGTTCCAGGGAGCTCCATCCAGCCTTGAAAGTGATATTTATGCGCTTGGAGTCCTCTTCGCGGAGCTCATCGCCTTTAGCGAGTCCTCTTACGCATTGGAAGAGCAGGTAAAGAGTCGACAGCAGAGCGAGGCCGAAGAGCAGAAGCAAGGAGAGGAGCCGCCAGTCGGCGCGACGACGAGTTGTTGCCCGCAGGCGATCAAAGACGTCGTCACGCTGTGTGTGGATGCGAACCCGAGCGCTCGACCACGAGTGAGTGAGGTGACCCAGGCATTGCAACAACAGTAGACGACCTCAAGAGTGAGAGAGTGCTGGCCAAGTCAACGAACGAAGGGCGTGTGAAAAATTGTAATGTGAGCAGAATAGAAGTGTTGTAAATATTTTGGAGAATGAACAATAGATGTTGATACTATTTTCAATAGAAGGCAGGCAACCATCGGAATACATATCGACATCCCAGTCGAATTATCATCCTCCATATTTCAGTGACTCTAGTGAGCCTCAGGAGTTATGTGTATCGTAGTGGGGACTAGTCAATCTTAATAGCCTAGGATCATCACCACTATCAATGAAATCAAGGTGCTGACACCGATCCCAATCACTCCTAATCGTTGAGTATCAGCAGCTAAAGACGTCGAAGACCCGCTTGGTTGCTTGGTATCGCTCGAGTTCGTCGCTCTACCTCCACCGATCAGATCCTCAGGCTTTGCTGTGCTCGCGAACGACGCGAGCCAGTCGTTTATGAGCTCACTTTGTACTGGCTCACTCCAGTTTTCTTTCTTGCCCGCACTCTCGGGTTTCGAGTACACACCGCAGGGGATCACCATTGCCGCCACGTAGCTGCTCTCAGTGTCGTCCATGGCGCATTCCCCCCAGTGCGGCTGCTTGTTGTGGGGCGTCATGTGGATCGACAACACGATGTACACTGGACTGGTCGCATCTTCCTGCCACTCGTGGCGGATAAAGTTCGGCTCGGGGATGTCGCTGTCGTTGCCACCTGTAGCCCACATGGACAGGTGCTGGTCCTCGCCGGCAAAGTTCTCGCTCATACAGTTTGCCACTGTGAGCATTTGGGTACCCTGGCAGAGCTTGGAGCGCTGCGAGATCTGTCCAAAGGAGTCCGAGCAGTTCTCATAAGTACAACCAGCCAATGTGAAGTCGCTCTCTGGGACCGCCAGATCTGCCATGGACTTTCCTGGCTTGGTGTACACCTTGACGAGCTGCGAGGCGGGTCCGAGCACGTAACCAGAGTCCCAGATGAGCGCGCGCTGGAGGAGCCCATCGAGGGACTCAAACTTGAGGCTGAAGGTGCTCAGCCGCTTCTGGATCGGCTCTGGGATGTCCGCGTTCGTGAATGCGAGGTGGTCGGCCGAGTCGCCGGCCTGGCTGCGCTTGTAGAACTGCTGCGCGAGGTCCGAGCTCGTGCCGTTGAACATGGAGGAGGAGGTGACATCCATAGCGATGGCTACAACTAGAAGGACGACGACGAAGAAGCGCATTATGGCCGGTGAGAAAGGGCTAATTGAGCTAGCACTCGGCAACCAATTCGATGCTTTGGTACTCGCGCACTTGAGTGAACAAATTGGGGAATGGGAGGTCATCTTGGTACTTGCACCACGAGTTGAGCATAGTTGCCGTCGCAAATCATCTTTCCACCCACCGCTTCCTTCTTCTCTTTTTCTTCTCTCACTCGAAATCAGGCGACTGACTTCGGCTGGACAATGTGTGGCTATCCTTCGACGTCTGGTGTCTGATATCTCCAACATTTAGAGATGACTGGAAACGATGATGGATGGCGCAAAACAATCAATCTTGATGTCGTTTGGTCTTGAATCAAAAGTGAAAGGTTCTCGCGACCATGAATGAGCCCACACAAATAACAACAAGCTGTGATTCTTGAAGACCCAAGGAGTACACATCAACTGCAAGGAACCCTCTTCTTTGGGGAACGAACCTGGAGCTTTTTTCAACGGAAAAGTGCTTCAAAGTGTTCACCAAAGCCCTCAAAACCATAGCAGAGTATATTATGAAAAAAGCCAACCTTGTCACGACATTTCCGAAGCCATTTGAAACTTCCTTCGTCCTACTACAAGAGCGGACGGATCTTGGAGCACAGCATGTACACGACCTGCATGGCCGGCGGTCGCTTGGTTGGGTCTTGGTCCAAACACGCCTGCGCGAGCTCCAGGATCGGCGACGGGCAGCTGGGCGAGAATTTGGGCGAAATCTGTCCTTTCGAGATAAGCGGCAACAGGTGCATGCTCTTGGACTTGATTCCGGCCACCTCCGGATTCAACGCATACGGCGAGAGACAGGTATCAAGTTCCGAGAGCACGACGCCGAACGAGTACATGTCGGCCTTTTCCGAATACCTCTCGCCTCGGAGAACCTCTGGGGCGGTCCAGAGGATAGTGCCCACCCCGGAGGTCATAGTATTCTCGAAAGACTGCTCGCGACTGAGCCCAAAGTCGCTCAGCTTCGCCTGCAGATCGTCGGTCAGCAGGATGTTGAGCGACTTAAGATCTCGGTGGATAATCACAGGCATGAGCGAGTGCAGGTACACGAGCGCGTTCGCAATGTCGGACGCAAGCGCGATCTTCTCGTGGCCCCAGGTCATGGTCTTACCTTCCTTAGTTGGGAGGAAGTGCGCGAGGTCTCCCACGGCCATGTACTCGGAGATGATGCAGAGATCTGACAGCGTACGCCACGAGAGCCCGACGAAGCGCACGATGTTCGGATGCTCCAAACCCGAGGCGAGACGGATCTCCTGCGAGAAGATCTCAAGCGTCTTGATGTCGTCCTTCTTGTCCGCAAGCGCCTTCTTGATCGCAACCACCTTGCCCTGGTACTCGCCCTTCCACACCTCGCCGTTCGCACCGCTCGCCATGAGTTTCCCAAACTGGAGCCCCATGTACGCGATGCGCTTCATCATGAGCTCCTGGTCGTCGCAGAACGCCACAAGCACCGCGGACTGTTGTTTGATCTTCTCGTTCACGACTTCGATACTCACCGAGTTATACGTGCTCATGCGGAGCGCCGCTGAGCCATTGTTGTTGTTCGCGTTTGACTCCATCAAAGTCGCCGCCGTGGAGCCAGCATCACCGTTGCTGGTGCCGCGCTGGTTGCTCGCGTTTACGTACCCCGGCGTCGGCGGAAGGTTACTGTTCTTGCTTTGGCTCTTCTTCTTCATCACCATAGCGAACAGGATACAGCAGAGCACGACCGCAACGCCGAGCGCGATGCCCAGCACGATCGTGACCATGCTACTGCTACCGCTGTCGTCGCTCTTATCAGCGGTAGTCGTGGTAGTACCAGAGTTGGCAGAGGGTATTGTTCCCTTGCTGGTATCTGTATTACCACCACTGGACGACGACTTGGAGGTCTCGCTCGCATACCAGAGCTGCACGCCCAGCTGGGACTGTGGACGACACCATTTTCGCTCTTCGCCCGTCTCCGTCACCTCCGCTCTTGCCACTTTGCGGCACGGGATCACGAAGCTTGGCGTGGATCCGCACTTGTCCTTGTTGCCTTTGAATTCTCCGCTCTGCGAGATCACGTAGAGCGCGCTGCTCTTGTTCGTCGACGTGAACGGATTCTGGTACATCTGCGGCGCAAACGCGTCGTCGATCGAGCCTTCCTGGGACCAGAGCTGCCCCTTATACGCGGCCATCGCGATTGAGGAACCGACGCCCCCAGGTTGGTCGTCGGCGATCACCGCACAGAGCGTCCTTCCCTCGAGTGTCGCGGGGGCGCACGTCGATATCGCGAAGTTCATCGAGAATTCCTTGCAGTGGCTCACCGAACAGCTTGTGCTGACGGCGTCGACGCTTAAAAACACGTTGTTCATCGTCTGGCCGCAGAGCACGTACACGTCCACGTAGCTATCCACACCGGAGGTCGCCACCTGGCCGGCCTCCCATAGTAGAGCACGTTGCAGTGCTGGCGAGAGTGAATTGAGCTTGCGGTCACCGAGTCGTTCCTTGAGCAACGGCGCGAGCGTGGTTGGCAGGGATGCGGGCGCGACGACTGAGAGCTCCTTGAGCTGGCCGGGTATATCCGTGTTCGCAAATGCTGGGGCAGCCACCACTGCCAGGATCATCGAGAGAAGGAGATCGAGCTGCGTGACCACCTTCATGTTGGCGGAGCGATGAGTTTTTGAAGAGTGCTGGAGGGCTATCGAAGCGAGCGAGTACTGGTGCTCGAATTGCGAACTGAACAAACTGAAGAATTGGAATCGACATAGCTCTTCGCCAAGGGATCACCGCCCTCCATCAAAGACCACACAAGCAGGAGGGCACTCATGTGATTTGGGACCCTCTTTTGCGTGAGGAAGAGTTCAGTGTTTTTTATGAAGGAAGGGCAGCCAAGTATGAGGGTAATGATTTCGCTGATTTCGCAGAATATTGGCATGTCGACGGCTGTGTCAACCATCTCAGGTTATTGAAAAGTATCTCGATTGTGCCGCAAGTCATCTGAACGAACGGACCGTAGTAAGAGTGCCAACTATTGACAGAGTTTGGACGGTATATTCAGACAGATATATTCTGGTCAGGCCGGCATCTGTGCAAATCAGTGGCTCTCGGATTCCAAATCATTTGAATTTGGTTGAGTTGGGCGCATGTTGAACAACAATACTTGGGGAAAATCTGTGGTCTGGTAGTGTGGTGGGCTTGTGAGTTTCTTTTCTATGGTTCTTTGTGACTTGTTCACGTGAAATGGACTGACTGATTGAGAGCAAAGTCGACCAGTTGTTTCGATTCCTTTCTTCGGTGGAAAATGTGTGGAAGCCTCGCTCGCAAGACCTGATATTTTTTTCAAAACCCACACACTGCAAGCTCGAAGTCGCACTACTGAATACCTATACTGAAATTGTCCATCAACCGAGCTCATCAAATCAGCACATTGAGGAAGGAAGGCCGTAGCCCCAACTGGTCCCCAAATGGGTTGACCTGTTCGTTGTCGTCTGTCAATTGCGCTCATGACTCACCGTCAATCAATGCATTCAGTTCACCTCGATAGGCAGGCGCTGCTGTCTTCGCAAAGCATGTGTGCGTGTGTGTGTGTGTGTGTGTGTGTGTGTGTATGTGTCTTCAGTCTTATTCGCTTCGTGGTCGTCACAAAGCCCCTTTGCGCACACAACCAGACGATAATAACAACCTTTGCACAAGGAAATCATCAAAACCCACACATCCCACACCTAATAGTAATCCCGGCAAGGGCAGGTAGTACAGCCATTTTGTCTTCAGGCAGCTTCACTTTAGAGTCATGTGTGTGTGAGCTTACTCATTGCGACTGTACTGTCTTGTGTCTTGTGTCTGGATGAAAAGCAGGCAGCAGGTCATACATGTATGTACCGCAAAGTGTCACTCGAATAATGCATGTGAATATTACTGAGGGGCCACAAAAAACTCATTAGGAAAGGCCGTGAGAATCTTCCCTAATGACGGGTTTGTGTGGCTCCCAGGCTCTCGCTCATACGCATCCAGCGTCGACCATTGAGGGAGGACGAGACGCCTCGCCCTTTCGTATCCTGTCGCGAGTCTCTTTTTTGGCAAGGAGCGCCACTTCAGCCTCCTGAAAGTCACTTCAAGATTATCCAAAACTCAGCCTTTCAGTCGCCCACCTGTCTGTCTGTCTGACTGTCTGTCTGTTCCCCCATCATTCGCCAATCCAGAGGCGCCCCTCTGGCTTATCTCAAGAGATCATTTCGCCATTCCCTTCAGTTCTCACACAAGAAATCCAGGAGCTCACGACGGAGCAATGGGCGGCTGGTACCAGAGCTTTATGCTCTTCATGCTGCCAGTGCTCCTGGCGTTCATGGGTAATCGCGTGACAGCGGAGACCGCGGCTGCTGTTGTTGCTAGTGGTGGTGCAAGCGCCAACGCGAGCATCGTGCTGCTGCCGAGCCTGCTGGACGAGAGCTTCGTGTTCGACGGCGCGAGCAGCTCCGACCTCGCGCGGCAGTTCTACCAGCGCTATGCCCGAGGCGACGTTGTGGAGCCCATGAACAGCTCACTGGTGGAGAAACTACCAAATGCCGTCACGAAGCGTCTTCTTAATGCGAGTGCTGGCTCATCTTTGTCTTCATCTTCGCAGCTATCTTCACACATGTTTGAGCTGCTTCCGGGACTGCTACAGCGCGCGCTGATCTGGGATTCCGGCTTTGTACTCGACGCGAAAGTCGGCAGGTTTGTGCAGATCTGGACGACTCAGGGCCGCTCGATGGCTGAGATCATCGTCACGAAACAGGAGATCGCGACGGTAACAGCGGCGGTGACAAAGGAATGGCAGTGCATGTGGACAAACTGCACGCAGCCAAACAACGTGACGGCGTACAAGGCGTTCGACTGCAAGTGTGGGGATACGGTGGAGCTGCTGGTAAAATGCGCTGTCGAATCGAACGTTGACGCGAATGATGCCGGTGAGAATGATCAGGACTCTGACACTCAGTCCTCGTTACTCTGGGCTACAGGTGCAGACCCGGACACGATCCCGGTCCCCAGTATCTCCAAGTATCAGTGTCAAGGTACTCAAGAGTCAGGGACCAACAAGACCCAGCAGTCTAGTCTGTGGAGTATCCACACAGCCCAACAAGACGACATCTCGTGCTCCTCAACGCGGTTCGACTCGCTCGTGATCCCATGTCTGCGAATGAACAGTTCAAGTGCAACAGGAGCATCGAACGTGCGGCTTGCCAGCATGAAGGAGCCAAAGCCCAGCGCCTGGGTGGACACGTGGCTCGAGAGCGCGATTGCATTGCAGTTAAAGAACCATCTATCGCGCACCTCCAACTCGTCTAACTCGACCAATTCGACCAATTCGACTCATTCCGCCAGCTCTTCGAATTCGACTCAGGCACCGGAGACCCAACAACCTTCGATGGGGTCGTCGTTCAAGATGGTGCTGCTACTGCCGATTGTGCTGGGCTCGCTCTTTGTGATCGCGGTCATTGGTTTCTTCTTCATCCGCAGGACGGGCTCGAGTTCAAATCGTGACGGCGGTCAGCGAGGCGCGACGACCAACTCGTCGATTGACATCACGGCGTTGCTGGACCCCGACTCGAAGGACTATCTGTGACATAAACGCCACCTCTGCTCTCCTGGCCAACCAATTCAATTAGTTCATTTAATTTATGACAACAGACACTACTATATAACGCTGAGATATTTATGTGGATCACATGTCTTGGCGATCTTCCGACATAGTGAGTCTTCGTTGTGTATGCATCGTGGAGAGAAATCGGTTGGGCAGTTATAAGTCTTGAGTTTTCAACCAACAACCATTTTCAACATCTCAAAAGTAGTTTCAAACGAGAAGTATTGGTATTTGAAAGTTTGAGAACCAAATTCCACCATCTTACTTCCACTCCTTCTCACCACGCGAATCATAACGTGTTGTTCACAGCGTCCAACCACTTTACTACAAGTACGCACGTTCACCAAAATTGACGTATTTGTGTGAGGAATCTCTAAAGCACCGGACGAATCTTGGAGCGGAGCGTGTACACGATTTGCATCGCCGGTGGGCGCTTGGCTGGGTCCTGGTCGAGACACGTACGTGCGAGCTCCAGGATCGGTTGTGGGCACTCGGGACTGAACTTGGGCGAGATCTGGCCGTTTGAGATCAGCGGCAGCAGGTGCATGCTCTTGGACTTGACTCCCATGACTTCGTCGTTCAACGCGTACGGCGTGAGGCACGTATCCAATTCAGAAAGCACGATCCCAAACGAGTAGATGTCGGCCTTTTCCGAGTACCTTTCGCCTCGCAGCACCTCGGGCGCGGTCCAGAGCATCGTGCCGATCCCCGCGGTCATCGTCTGTTCGATCGATCTTTCTCGACTGAGTCCGAAGTCGCTCAGCTTTGCCTGCAGATCCTCGGTCAGCAGCACGTTGAGCGACTTGAGGTCGCGGTGGATGACCATGGGGAGCAGCGAGTGCAGATACACAAGCGCGTTCGCGATGTCCGCTGCGAGCCCGACCTTCTCTTCCCCCCACGTGAGGTTCTTGCCCTCCTTCGACGCCAAGAATTGCGCCAGATCACCCACCGCCATGTGCTCCGAGACCATACAGAGATCCGGCAAAGCGCGCCAGGACAACCCAATGAAGCGCACAATGTTTGGATGCTCGAGCCCCGAGGCGAGGCGGATCTCCATTGTGAAATCCTCGAGGGTCTTGATGTCCTCTTTCTTCTCGGCTGCTATTTTCTTGATCGCGACCTGTTGACCGGCGTACTCGCCGCGCCAGACCTCGCCGTTCGCGCCACTCGCGATCACCTTCTTGAAATAGAGCCCCGTGAACGCGATGCGCTTCATGAGAAGGTCCTGGTCGTCGCAGAACGCGGCGAGGACCTGGGATTTCTGGCGGAGGGTTTCGTTCATTGCCTCGACGTTCTGCGAGTTCGCCTGGCTCGACAGGCTCGTGTCGGTGCTGCCATTGTTGAAATTGTTGACATTGTTGTGACGTGGACCCACAGCTGCGGTCGTGTAGCCCGTGGTTGCCTCGGGGAGCTCCAGGGTCTTCTCGTGCTTGGACTTCTTAAGGTACAGGAAGAGCATGATACCAAACGCCACCAACGCGATACCCAGCGCAATACCAAGTACCACCGGCGCTGTGTTGCTGCTACTGTCGCTGCTGCCATTGGTATCATTGGTACCAGTGGCACCAGTATCCGAGGTGGAACCACCCGAGTTGCTGGTACCAGATCCAGTGGTCGACTTTGCTGCTTCGTTCTGGTACCAGAGCTGCACGCCCAATTGCGACGTCGGGTGGCACCACTTCTTCTCTTCAGAAGTCTGTGTCACCTTTGATCTCGCCACTTTGCGGCATGGGACCACGAACCGCGCCGTCACGGGGCACCTGGTATCACTGCCATCAAACGTCGTGCGCTCTGATACCAAATAGAGCGTCTCATTGGTACTTGAAGCTCTTGCTTTCATCATCTGCGGCTCGAAGTTCTCGTCAATATCGCCTTCCTGGGACCATGCCGGGATCGAACTTGGTGCCGCCGCGATACTCAACGCCTCCACTTCGTCGTCCACCACCGCACACTGAGCGCTGGTCGCGAGGGTATCGGTATCACAACTCGACTGCGCAAAGTTGAGCGAGAACTCCTTGCACGTCTTGAGCGGACATCTGGTCGTGTTGATCGCGTTCACACCCAGGAACACGTCGTTCATCGAGCGACCGCAGAGCACGTACACGTCCACGTAGCTATTGCTGCTTGAGCTTGAGCTTGTGCGCACAGAGCCGGCGTCCCAGAGCAGCGCACGCTGCAGCGCGGGTGTGAACGACGACAGGTTGCGGCCGGCGAGCGTGGCGTAGAGAGCGCTGTTGAGTGTGCTGGGGACGGCCGGCGGCGTCGTGAGCGCGCGCGTGAGCTCCTGCAGCTGCGACGGGATGTCCGTGCGCGCCTGCACCACAGACGCCAGCAGCAGCAGCAGCGGTAGAGAGGTGACGGAGAGACGCAGTGCTGCGGCCATGGCGATGTGGAGGAGAGACTTGTCGTGTTATGGAGAGCGCTAGCTGGCCAAGGAGAGAGTCTTCTTGGAGCTGCCTCTGCCTGTCTGGACGAGGAGGGAATGACGGAGGAATCTCTGTTATTTTTTTGCTTTTCTCTTTGCGATCGGCGACCAGATGATGGTGGTGATGATGGAAATGGAAATCAGCGGCTTTTTGAAGTAATAGTTTACCTAAATGTTAGGATAGCTTCCAGTTTTGGCTCGGGTTCGGAAACAGACGGACTTGCGATCCTTGAAAATTAGGTTTGCTTCGTGATCAAAGTGAACAGAAAGAGAGTGGTGGTTGTCTCATGACCAGACGATTGGACGACCAATTAATCCGCAAACCTTGGAGTATTCATGAGAGGCTTCGCACTTGCGGAGTCAAACCCCGCCTTCTTTCTGATGGAGAGAACAACCTCGTGCTGGCAATGTTGATTTGATCTCAAGGTCTCTGCTATTTGTGTGTGTCGATTTCCCACAACGCGCTTGAGTGAATCCACTGGTCCTGTCTGTGAACTGAGGTGTAAATGGAAAACTGACATCCGTTCATTTGACTTCGCTTCTTAACAATCAGCTGTCAATCGCGGGTGTGGCAACCGACGGAGCCCCACTGACATCCGCTAAAGGTACGCGGAGCGACCCTCGCCTCGGATCGCGCTCGTCGCCACCTTCCAGATGTTCGACACGGCGTTCGTATCTCGGTCCCACAGCCTGGAACAAGTCTTACACCTGGCCAGCCCGTGACGCAAGATGCTGCCGCTCCTGTACGGTCGAGGG
>JAADVO010000446.1:0-26874 GCA_023335655.1 Globisporangium spiculum | reverse complement strand
TGCACGGAGTGCCGGGTCCGCCTGCACGGCAGCAGCGACCACCTGGTTCGTCTCGGAGGCTTGCACGACGACTCCGACGGAGACGAGAAGGGCGATGGCGAGGCATAGGAGCTTGTTCATGATGGTGGTCTTCACTTGACTCGGGTTGGGGTGGGTTGGGTGACTTAATTTGCGCACTTGAAGGCAGACTCGGAAATGTGAAGCTTCGCCACGCTCGAGCATCTAAACAGCAGCCTGTCTGGTTGGTCTTGGTGTGTTTGCTTTCAAGGAGCTTTGACGTTTTTCTTCGACCTGATTGCTCAGATCTTCGTGGCCGAATGATGCTTCTATCTAGTTTTCACCGCAGTTGTCCATCTGCGCCGGATTTTTGCACGTCGCAGCCATCAATCTGCTGGAAGAGTTACCGGGAAGTGATGACTGCGAGTGAAGAGAAGTGGCGTTGATGCCCCGTTTAGACCCCTTCACTTAAACATTTAGGCAAGCACGCGCTTGTAGAGCAGCAAGTGCAACTATTTTCAGCCAATCAGCGCAAAAATATACCAATCCGAGTATATACCATTCGTTTGCGCTGATTGGTTAAAAAACGCTTTTAGGGATTTTATAAGTGCTTTGGATGATTCTGTCCGACAATGCATGGCGTGGTTGTCCAGGCAAAAAAGCCCGGATTCGATTCGAAACTGAATTTGTACTGCGTACTTGCACAAATCTCTTGCAATTCGCTTTCAGTAATGCCAATTCAGTGCTTTAATGAATGCCCAGGACGCGCTTGGCTATGGTTCTCGTTCTCTCTTCTCTGGCCGACACGTGTGCACTTGTGCAGCGGTCTTGAGTTGTCATGAACAGCGCGCATGTGGTGAAGAGAAGGTGAGAGAGAGTTAGGATATGGCGCGCGTGTCTGACAACAAGTGACATGGAGACACTGACAGACTCGAGCGAGTGATGACTGCGCGTGCGAGAGACAAGCTGTCTCCTTCTCACAATCTGGTCGAGTGCACGACATCTTGCATGATTTGGACGTCGTGACAGTAATACGCTTGCCAGTCTTCGCTTCGTTGCCGACCGAGAAGAAGAGGCGATCTCAGGTTTCTCGCAGTCAGTTTTTCTTCGGACTCTTCACAAATCACGCAGTAAAGGTGCTGATCGCAGTGCGAATACGCGATTAACGGCAGACCTCTCCGAGATTTATCAAACACACCGCCTTGGCCAAAGCCCGTTGACTCATGAGACCCTGGACCAGACATTGTCTTATTCTGATACAAAAAAATGTCTCCCTCCAAAAAATGAGACACAAGGTGTGGCTTCAGAGGTCAGTTGGTTCACCTTGACTTGATGCTGTCGTTGGACGGACACACGTTCCACGACTGTTTATCCGCTATGCAATGTCCACTCACCTGCAGTCATCCGCGAGAGCTCGAACAGTAGGTTCTTCTCTTCCAGTCTTAGTGGGACTAACGTCATGACCACACCAAGAGCTCCAACTGCATGGGCGGAAGGAGGTGGGCGGCACCAATTCCACCCAAGCGCTCGCATCCACTCTTTTGCTAGGATTATGTGGCGAATAGTCCCGCAGGTGGTGTGTCAACACTACTTCTAATGATGTCACAGCCAGCCATCGACGGAGACGCCAGTAGTAAACAGCCAACTCTGAAGTGTTGCATTGTTGTTGGTATTGAGATACCAATACATCCCCAGTTTCCAAATGCCACAGATCCGTGCGCGATCACAGTCGTCCGGTATTTTTGTAGATGGTGAAAGGAAGCTGGCCATGGTTCGAAAGTCCCCTGCTCTAACATTTCGGATGCGAAAATCTCGCTCAAAAATGGCTTGAGCTCACCTTTCTCATGTATTTCGTGGCAGTAGGTTCGAACCAGTTTTCTCTCGAAATTAGCAGTGCGAAACCAGAGGGTTTCAAACCAATTTTTCTCTGAGTTGCGAGAAGCAATCCAATTCAATACTATGTGCAAGTACTGCACCCAGTACAGAAAAAAGCTTGCGAGGTGCTCGCTGCGTGTTTGCTTCAGAGAGTGCAGTTCCTTCTCAAATCCGCTGTCTTCGGTCCGCAACGAAGTCTTCCAAGACAGAGCAGCGTACTTGGCATCTTGCCACTCGTCTACATCTCTCTAGGATCGATGGGCTCCGCTGCGACCCAAGCACTCGCAGACGCCTCTATCCTCTGTGGCATCGATGCGTTTCTATCAGGTGTGGCGCACTTTGCCGCGGAATTCAAGAAGCGCAAGTACGCAAAGCATCTACTGCTAGTCCCTCGACAGCAACGCGCCTCAAATGGTACCACCCGTGGTGCCTGATGCGGTGGGGTCCTCGAAAGGCATCAACACTCGAGCTCTGGCAAGTAGTGGTTCTGTACAAGAGCAAGCAAGTGCTGGAGGCGCTCTTGAAGCTTTCCAAACGAGGCGTCTGTCAAGGCTTTGGCGATTTAGACCTGTACCAATAGATGTACGAGCACAAAAGAAACTTTCAAAGTGCATTCGCTCTCGACCAAGCGCACCTCGCTATTGTGTCCACTATCTGGTTCTCCTTCCGCCATTCGCCATCGCTGGCAGTGAGACCAGCGTGTCGTGTCATAATGTTCATGAGCAAGCGAGAGCGAGCGGGCGGTCGTTTGGCACACTCGCGCTTGAATAGGTATAGATTTAGATGGCTACTATGGTTCTCAGCGAACTCGTTTGTATTCTCAAGCGTGGTCCTCCAGAAGATGACCTTACCCCTCCTCCTATTACATTTATGGATACGCTGTCAGTTTGCTCACGGTTCAACAAGCGCCAATACATTCATGGATGATACCTCGACGACAGTAACCTTCGCGAAGTCATATCAAGTCCAAAAATGCAGGCAACATCGTGGAATAACTTCAGTGTGCTTCCTATCAATGATGCAATAAAAATACAGCAACCAAACTACCATAATGTGTATTGAAGTCGAAAATATCAAGATTACAGTAAATGAACAGCATTAGGAACAGCGGTGAGCTTTACAAAAATGACAGCTCGTACAGCGTCAGCTTGTTACAAGTAAGTTTTTGGGCGTCCCATTATCACAGCGACGGATGCTGACACTTTGCCCAAATTACTATTACAAAACAAGCGTGGCTAACCTCTCGGAATTTATTTTTGACTTACGAGACTCCTAGTCAGCCAAATGACATGGACGACGAGTTGGTCTGGGACTTGATCGACAGGAGGGTCAGTCAGACACACGGCGAGATGGTGGACTTAGATGCAGCGCTTCTCGGCAGGGATCTTGTTGGCGTCGTCGAGCGCCGCGAGCGAGCGGAGTGCCGGGTTCTTCGCTTCAACTACATCAGCGACTTGGTGACAGACTCGGACGCGTGGGTGGCGCCGACGACGAGGAGGAGCATGGCAGCGAGGTAGAAGAGTTTGTTCATGGCGGCGGTTGAGATGCTTGAGATGGTTGATGGTTGGTCGGTGGCAAGTTTTGCAGTGAACTGATACGACTGACTGTGTCAACTGAGTGGGTGGGGTTGAGGTGGTGCGCTGAGCTGAGAGACTCGAAGAAACATCCGTGCAGAGGCGGAACGGAGTAGTACAAGCTGGCTGGCACCGAGCCAATATCCGATGGGGGTGGCTTGAGTGAGTACTCAGACATCAGACTTTATCGTCTTTAGTCCAGAGAGAGAAGTGAATAGATACAAGACCTCCGATTGCGAAGACGATAACGAGGCGAAGTTGGTGGTCTCGATGAAAACTATACCGATACTACGCTGCCACGAATCACGTAGAAGCATCTGGGGTAATCTTTGAGATGCGAGTCACACGTGATCTTCGTGCGTTACAGTATATTTCAGGAGGCTTTGCAGTCTTCCAGCAGAGAGTAGACGAGTCGCGCATACCTCGTGGTGCACAGAGAATGCCATACATCTCGAGCAGACGAAGGACCAAGGCCGAATAGAGCGTCTACTGAATTCCTAATTTGGAATACGTCCAGTTAGACAAGTTTTTCCTGTACTTGCATCAAGATGCTCAATTTCATGCAGTTGTGCCATGGCTCTTCGAGGCTGAATTGCCTGGAGTCATCACTTTTAGTGGCTCTCGATCTGCATTTTTCTAGAAACATCCCTTGACTTCTGATGCCGCCAGCACTTTCGGCATTCGCTCTGCGAGGGCAGTTAAATCATATACACTATGCTCGCATTCACTGTGTTTGCACGTACAAGCATGATCACTTTACCAGACTCTCCGACTTCTGTGAGGATGACTGCTCATTTCCGAATCTACCTCCAACCACCCAAGTCAAGTGAAGACCACCATCATGAACAAGCTCCTATGCCTCGCCATCGCCCTTCTCGTCTCCGTCGGAGTCGTCGTGCAAGCCTCCGAGACGAACCAGGCGGTCACTGCTGCCGTGCAGGCGGACCCAGCGCTCCGTGCACTAGCCGAAGTCAACAAGATCCCGCTCGAGAAGTGCTGTATCTAAGCTAGCCCAGCTCGATCGCATGGCTCAAGCCGATGTACCCTCCTCTCACGTCGGTGTAGTCCAGCATCGTCAGCGCTTTGCACGCGCAGTCGAGTCGATTTCTGTGTGAGCGTCAACAGCATTTCGTCTCTACGTAGTCAATTGCTGTACACGTAAGAGTGATGGGTATTGTATCAAAGTCTGTTGGAGAACTTCGTTGTGCAAATGTGATTCTGCTTTAGTATTGCACCTCGAATGAACGTACACGAATGTCGCTGTCTTTTTTTCTTCTAATTCGCTTAGATAGAACAAGATCAACTTGGCTTGGACTTCAGTACTCGTCAGGTAGAGCACCTGCGCTTGTATAAGGCACAGTTCATTCCAGATTAGCGTAGGCTGAGAGTGTCACGCATGAGTATATATCCCACGAGGAAGGACATTCAAATGAAAGAAGATTTTGTGGCTTAACAACCCATGTCAACGCATTGACAGAACTTTCCAGTGAACCAGAAACTCAGCTTTCCTCCAATCCTTGCGCGGAAAGCTTCAAAACTCCCAAAATCTGTAGAGCGAAGACGCAAGCTGCGATGGTTTTCGTCGTTTCGATCCGTTCGAGTCGCAGGGGTGCTGGTTGAAAGTGAGTGTGCGATGGAAATGTGTCCCCATCACTCACTTTTAACTGATGGTTCCTCGCTCGCTTTTAAACGTGAGGCACCGTACGGTAACGGGGACGTCAGCCATCGATCCCCGCTCTCTTGCTTGATCAGTTCTACATTTGCTCGCATTTGCGCACTTGTCCAGGGTTTGCAACTCAAACGAACGGGGAGTCATCTCCACAGCTCAAGCGAACGCGCTCGGGGAACATAAAGGAGCCGCCGCCAAAACCGACCTATCGCAGCGTCAAGACGAGCCTCGAGAGCGTCGTCAAGAACAATCTCGTCATGGAGAAGCTAACCGGTGCCGCGTTCCAGGCCAACAGCATCATGATCCACGTGCTCTAGCTGCTCAAGCTGTACCTGCTTCACTGTTGCGACTTGGGCGACAAACTGCCCAGCCTTGACCCACGGTTCGTGAGCTTAGCCATGAAGGCGCTTACAAGGTGCCTTCCAGTGGCAGCCCTCCAAGCACCGAGACGCAGGTCATCATGAATACGCTCAAGGACTTCTACGAGCAGCACTACAAGCTTCAAAGCCTACGTGGAGAAAAAGAACGAGGTGAACAGGCGTTTGAGCCGAGTGTACAACGAGTACACCTTCCGGAAGCCGGAACTAAGGGGCTACATATGTCGCCAGATAACGGAAGCTCGACGCCTGAAGGGGTCCAAGGAGCTGTTCGGAATCGAAGAAGGCACGATCGTCGCGATCGGGGATTGAAGCCAGAGGCAGCACCGCAGGTTCAAGGAGCCAGTCAAGGGCAAGGACTTTAGGACGATGTTTCGGAAGGCGGGCTACGACGTGTGCCTGGTCGATGAGTTTCGCACCAGCAGCAGATGCAGCGCGTGCGAACAGGGCAAGTGCGAGACATTCTGGAAATGCGAGAACCCTCGACCGTACAGGAGCGGCATAATCTTGCGTCACTGGCTGGTCAGGTGTAAGACTTGTTCCAGGCTGTGGAACCGAGATACGAACGCCGCGTGGAGCATCTGGAAGGCGGCGACGAGCGCGATCCGAGGCGAGGGTCGCCCCGCACACCTTCAAAAGGTCCCAGCGGGACTCCGTCGGTTGCTACACACACGATTTACACTATTATCCTCCAGGTGGCCAAAAATAGTTTCTATGAATGCTGGTCAACCCAATGATTGTTGAGAATGAAGGTCGAGCAGTCAGTTTCGATGTTTCGATCACCCCACATGAACATTCCTCTGGTCGGCCATCAGGTTAGATAACTTCAGAGCTCCTGCTGGCTTCCCTGCATCGTCTCACTTCTCAACTTGCCAGACGCACCCAGAGATATGCAGCAGCAGTCCATTCATACAGCCCTCCGTCGCCCACCAGCGCTGCGTCCTGGCGACACGATCGCCTTCGTCGCGCCTGCCGGAGGTCTCGCCGCGATTGTCCCCCATCGACTGGAACGAGCCCGCCAAGAGCTCGAGAGCTACGGCTTCAAAGTCAAGATCTACCCGTCCGTGACGCGCACACCCCAGCAGAACATAGAAATTCTGTTGAACAGCGAGAGTGTGGACAAAGAGACCCGCGATACCTCGTCCTCGTCCCTGGAGCTCTATAGCTCTGCGGACCCGCAGACACGAGCCCAGGAGCTCATGGACGCGTTCCAGGATCCGCACGTGAAGGCGATTCTCTGTACGATCGGTGGCTTCACGTCCCACGAGCTCCTCGAGTACCTGGACTTTGATGTAATCCGCGAGAACCCTAAGATCTTCTCGGGCTTCTCGGACATCACGTCGCTGCACCTCGCGTTCTTCAGCCGAGCCCAGCTGTACACGTTCTACGGCCCCAGTGCGATCTGCCAGTTTGGCGAGTTCCCAAAGCCGCTCTCGTACACGATGGAGCATTTCTTCAAGGCCGTGCAAGCGAAAGAGCCAATTGGGAGCATTGCACCTTCGCTTGAATGGACGGACGACAAAACGGCCAACTGGATCACGGGGATGGACATCACCTACGAAGACCAGATGAAGCAAAACAACGGCTACGTGTGGCTGCGTGAAGGAATAGCGTCCGGCGTCATCCTCGGTGGATGTCTGCCCGTGCTGCTCAACCTGCGCGGCACTGCTTTCTATCCGGACTTTACGGACTCGATTTTGTTGTTGGAGACTCCCGAAGGCGCGGCGTTCGACACAGGCATGTCCCTCAACAACGTCAACATGATGCTCGGCTGTCTTCGCGTGGACGGGACGTTCGCCAAGATCCGCGGTCTCGTAGTTGGCCGAGCATTCGCGTACACGGACCAGCAGGTGACCGAGCTCCAGCGCCTGATCAAGTACCACACACGCGGCACGACGTTCCCGATCCTGTACGGCGTGGACGTGGGCCACACGAACCCCATGGCCACGATCCCCTTGGGCTGTCGCGCATCCCTGGACTCGTCCTCATCAGCGAATGCGTTCTCGATCCAGGAGAGCAGCGTGCAATAGCTAGCAGCGCTTGATAGATCAACAGAGAGAGAGAGAGAGTAAAGTTGGCGTGTAAGAATGCAAGAACGTTTCATGGTGTTATGAGTTGTATGTGTGTGTGTGTGTGTATGTGTGTGTGATTGCTTTCTTCCAGGGAATGCAGAGTACCGGACTTTAAACGCCCGACAGCCTTCGACTGACTGACTCGCAGTCGAAGCAGGCCAGTCATTCAAACCAAGGCAAACTACAGAAAGATTCCTTCAACAAGTAGTCATCCTGGACTTACTTGAAAATGAGGCTAAAGATTCGCAGCCTTTCACGTCACACATTGCATTGCCTGATACCTGATACCTGCCTGATACTTGAGCCAATGAGCGCAACTGTTCAAGTTTTGAGCGGAACGAGGGATCCAGAGCTCTTATGAGCCCGTCCTAATGGCTTCAAAAGCTCCCATTTGTGGTTTTGTATCTCACCAAGAAGCAGCTGGCACTGGTTCCCCACTTGTTTGTTTTTGCATTTTGAATGCTGAAAATAATGAGAAGCCAGTATGGATGTGCAGTTGGACCTTTCTATATGCAGACACCCCGTTCCTCTGTATTTGCTAAGCGGGAAGGTACTCATATATGCCCCAATTGGCGATGTGGAAATGCCATTATGCAAGTAGGGAGTCTGCACGAGGAGAGGTTCTGTCATTTCGTCCAATTTTCCTTCCGGAAACCCTCTTTGGAAAGAAAAAGCGTCGGCGAACATCGTGAGACCTTTTGATCCCACCTCTGCCGCCAAACCTGGATTGCTGTCATGGCCCTCACTAGAAGAGCCCACGATCAGTCACGCCCTCGCGCCTTTTGGCGCTCACTATTCATTTTCTCCAGCCGGCGGCACCCACCAGCAGCTCGCCCCATTAGCAGACGCCAGCAGGTGACTTCGCGTGTCTCTCTCTCAGCGACAACCGCATCTCTCTCTCAGTGGATAGAAGAGCTCATTAGAGCCATCCACCACCACCAGCAGCAGCCGCACAGCCAGATGGTGCCGTTCGGGTTCACGATCACGCCGCCCGGGAGCCCCATGCCACCCTCGTCACAACCCTCGTCAGCCTACCCGCATTTCACTTTTGCGACTATCGCCCGCACGTCTACTGACAGCACTTCCACCTTCGACATGCAGCGCCGCACCGATACCATCGCCGCATCCCCTGCCGCCAGCCATCAAGACGATAGCTGGTCCACGCCGGCGTCGACCGACTACGACATGGACCGCGCGGCCGCGATCGCGCACAAGATTGCGCAGGAAGAGCTCGCGCTGCTCACGCCGGCCGCTGTGCTCCACTTGGGCGGTCAGATCGGCACTCCATTCGAGTACGAAGGCAGTGGGTTTGGGCTTGGACTCGCAGCAGAGCACAAGGCCGTGCGCTTCACGGGCCTCTACGTCGTGAACGGCCCCACCGAGTCCAAGCACATCCGATACTCGATGGAGATCGCAGTGCCCGAGCTACAGCTGCGCACGCGCTGCATCCAGCGCTTCCAGAGCTTCTACCAGCTGCGCAAGCGGCTACTCAAGGCCACCAAGCGCTGCTGCTGCCACCACATGCAGCCCGAGCACTACTACAACCACAATAGAAACAGTGGCAAGGTGGGCTTATCACGCTCGTCCTGGGACGAGCTGCCGTTCACGGCCTCGTCGCGTGGCTGCCGCAGCTGCCGCCGTGTGCGCAAGTCGCTCAAGACGCAAACGTTCCCGCACCGCAAGCTCTTCACCACGAGCGCGGCGGACGTAGAGACGCGGTCGTTCCAGCTGGAGACTTTTCTGGGCGTGTGCACGCATATGCTGGTGGATTGGGCCGGCTGTGAGCGCGGCAAGAAGCTCTTCGCGGGCGTCATGGGCAAGTTCCTGGGCGTCAACATCCTGCAGCAGCTCTTCCCCTCGCGCTACGGGCGCGGCAGCGGCTACAGCAACAGTCTCGTGGCGGTCAACCACATGGAAGTTGACAGCGACAGCGGTTTTGGCGGCAGCGAGTACGCGCAGTCCGTGGCCACAACGGGGCTCAGCACGCGCTCTGAGAGCAGCTACACGACCAGCACCGCCACAGGCAACGGAGGCGCATCGGGCTCTGGCTTCCACGTGGGCGGTGCGCCGTCCTGCCGGACTCTGCTGTCTACGTTCTCGTCGTCGTCGTCGCTCTCGCTCCATGACGAAGACGACTATCAGTCGTAATTCAGCTTTTGTTGATGTTGTATGGATCTTTTTGTTGGTGTGGGTGGCATCACCTCGTATTGTAGGTTTTTAGATTTTATAGAGGATCGTGGTTGTGTCTATCGAACGAAGATAGACGAGTCTACTTCTGTTTAAATCCTCCTATAACAATGCTATTTTTGAAATATGCAGCTTAAAAGAGTCAAATAAGAACACCTCTTGAATTGCGCCTTTCCGCATTCCGCATTTTGAAAGCAACGGCAACATTGCAAATGAGTGCAAGTGACGGCGCGGATGAAAGCGCCAAAAGCGCTGCTTCATCGCTCGCGCAGGTGTTCCACGACGAGGGCTTCGTCTCTCTCAATGGGCGCGCGCACCTGACTCCGTCTGCGGCGCTGGTCGAACGCGTGCGAGATGCAGTGTTGCGCAAGTACGAGGCGCACCTGCACGCCGCAAAGGAGAAGCAGATCGACCTGGCGCTGCTCAAGAACGCTGAAGTGCTCGCAGGCTTTTACGTGCGCCAGGGCGGCCGCGTCGACGTACAGATCAGCGCTGTGGCCTTCCAGAAACCCGTAGCTGTAGCTGTTGCTGATGATAGTGCTGATGGCGGTACTGTGGACGACCTTGTCATCGACCCGGCGCCGCTACATGAGATGGCGACGTGCTGGCGGAGCCTCGTGGAAGAGATCTTCCGAGACGACACCGTCGCTGCCACTGGAGATGATGGTGATACTGATAGCAAAACGAACGGCGATAGCGCGAGAGCGAGAGCGAACTATCGACTCGAATACATTGGCTGCGTAGTGTCGCGTCCGGGCGATGCGGACCAGAACTGGCACCTCGACGGCGTGCACCGCAACCTCAACCAGCATGAAAAAGGTAAACCAACAAGGACACACACTATGAAGCTATCTGTCGATTCTGCTATATGGCAACTATCCACACTTGATGATTGACTGTATGTGTATTGCTATCCTTCATCATAGCGAACCGACTGAATGTGTTTGTCCCGCTTGTGGACCTGAGCGAGCAGATCGGCGGCACGGAGATGAAGAAGAAGTCGCATTTTCGCATTAATGACCCTACGCTCACCACTACTGGCGGCTCAGCATCATCACCGGCGTCTTTCGAGCACTACGCGCATCTAGAGAGCGTGACGCACCTGGTGAAGGCGGGGACGCCGCTTGTCATGGACTACCGGGTGTGGCATCGCGGCCGCGCCAACGCCCCGGCCTCCGAGACTCTCCGGCCGCTGCTCTACTTTAAATACGTCAAACTCCAGTCGCAGCCGCAGCCTACGACTGCGAAGAGAACTGCGACAGAGGCGATAGACAGGAACACAAAGAAGACGAAGAAGCGAGTTGTGCTGACCCAGATTGCCAATTAAACACGCTCTATTTGGTACCGTGTTGTACAAATACTGATTGCTCCTCTCCTTTATTCAGCTACAGTACCAATAAGAGTACGGAACGCCGCGAGCTGGTCCGGAGAAAGCCCCACCTGGGTCTCCATGCGCTGCACGCGCTCCGGTTTGATCGCTGTGTTGTGCTCACTATCAAACGCAGCACTGCCGCTGACATCGCTGGGCTCGTACGTGAGCAGGTGCCGCCAGACGTGGCTCGACGTGTCCTTCACCAGGTCCTGCGCCAGTAGCTGGCGCGAGAAACTCATCGAGGTCGTCAACGGCTGCTCTCTAGAGCGACTATCACTTGAGCCAAAGAGATACACTGTGATGTGGTGGATCGCGAGCTTGTACGCGAACACCCCCTTGTTCATGCTGATCTGCTTCTGTACCAGCGCCTGCTTCATCAACTGTAGCAGTTGCTCGTCGTGGATCTTCTTGCCGAGTGTGGTGCATCGTGCAAACGTGGCGTGCGATTTGAGCTCGTCCTGGGCGTCAAACGGCTGGAGCACGTGCAGCAAATGACAGTCCTGGAGCTCCTTCCAGACCCACTTGCGAATCGCAATGGGAAAATCGCTCGCCAGCAGCAGCGTCACGCAGCGCGCAAAGTGCACGTTGCCGTACGAAAGCGACGTGAAGTCTGCGACGAGCTTCTCGACAAACGTCATCACGATCTGTTCATCCGACGAGAACGATACTCCGTTATCACCAGCTGCGCTAGCACCAGCGTCGCTAAAATTTGGGTCCAAGTGCTGGAACCGGCGCAGGTTGCGCAGGATTCCGTCGTACAACACAGTCCCGTTCTCCTTTGACTTGAGCACGGGCACCGCAAAATTCTTGAGGAACTGACTCAGCGCCGTGTCCACGTGCTCGTCATAGAGCACGTCCGCGCCGGCGAAGAATACGTGCAGCAGATGGAATAGCTTATCTTCGCTGCGCATCTCGCTCTGATACGACACCACCACATTCTTCCACGACGACGAAGCCGAAGAGCTCGTCGTCGCAGTTTCTAGTTGGTACAGGTAGCGACATGTGGAGCTCACAATGAGCTTCATCTCGTCGCTCTCTGCGCGTGTCGGATCGCTCGGAGGCTTCCGCTTGTCTCCTTGTCCAGAGGTATTGCTGGAGAATTCCATGCGCGAGAACGGACAGAACATCCAAAATCCAGGCAGTGGCAGGTTCGAGCCAATGTACTCGCTCTCGTACTGAGGAATGCGCAGCTGGCAGGAGCTCTTGTCGCTTGGTGATGAAATTATCAGCTCAAAGTTGCGGCGCGAGTGGCTCTCCAGCTCAGGTGTAGTGTTCACCAGCGCCTGGTAGATTGGGATGAGCACGCGGCTCATGGCCGTTGCGTCGAATTCGTTGGCGAAAAAGCCTACTCGCTGCAAGATTATGGGCTGGAAGAGCAGTTTCGTCAGCAGCTGGCTCAGCAAGTGCTCTTGGCCGCTCACAAACTTCTCCATGAGCTTCAAGCCATAAGCATATATAGTCGCAACAAATGCGTCGTCGTAGAAATCTTTTGTAGAGATGATCAGGTCGCCGGTCGAAGTCAGCAAGTCACAGACCAGTGCCACGTGGTGGACACTTTGCAGTGCTGCTGCTGTGTTCAAGCCATTCGCGATGCTCGTGTGCAAATGCGGCTTCACGAGCGAGAAGAATTGCGTTGTCACGTCGTCTTCGTCCAGATCATCGCTTAGCAAGTTGTTTGCGATGATGCGCAGGTGGAAATGCACCACAGCACTCAGCGCTTCTTCGCCACCACCCAAGAAGGATGATGTTGCGAATACCGAGAGCGCTTTCTGAGTTGTAGCGTTGCTCTGGAGTGTCTGGAAGACTTCCGTCAACATGCTGGTGTTTAAGTGGAACTTGGTTGCAAACGAGGCAGTGGCGCTCAAGAAGCGCAGCGCCGTGGCGATGACCATGATATCCCCACCGCTCACGTCAATTCCACCATCTCCAATGCTCTTCAGTCGCGTGTGGATCTCATCTCTGGCTTGGATCATGAAGAAGTCTAGCTGGTTGAAATAGTGCTGCGCCTCGTGCACCGTCTCCAGACCACAGAGCACCTCCAGCGCAGCGAAGAGTGCCGCTGTGGCGCTCGCTCGACGCAATAAAGAGCTCTTCTGGTCATTCTTCTCACTCTCCTGGACCTCTCCAGTCGGTCGAACCAGGTCAGCGCCACGGAAACCGCACAAGATTGGGAACAGGTACGCGAAACAGTGGAAGTCAAGTCCGTACTTGAGCAGCACGCGCCAGATGCGGAGACTCTCGAGCTGGATCTCCGAGTACAGCGCCGACGATGACAGACCGCTGCTTCCCTGGATCGCGAGGAAGCCCTTGGTGCTCTGGATCACGCCATTGCCGATCAAGAACGCGGCGACCGCGCGCGAACCCTGGCAGAGCGCGCGCACGAGCACGAGCGCCTTGACCGTCAGTCGCAGCGCCGCCTCATTTTCCTCTTGCAGCGTCAGCACGTCCTCGTTCTCGATGAACTTGCGCTGGATGGCCTTCATGAGCTTGGCGTTCGTGCCAATGTCCTTTGCCGCCTTTGGGGAATGATTGGCGATCTGGATCAAAATGTCGAGGATCTTCTCGGTCGTGCTCTGGTCTGGAAGCTGGATCGATTCGAGAATATACCGCAGGCGTGTGCCAATGTCCATGTTGAGAAAGCCCTGAACCGGGTCAAGGAACGTGAGCTCTTCGTCCGAGATGGAGCTCCCGTCGTCCGGGGACTCGCTCGTGTCAATGTACACCACTTCCTCTGTTTGCGGGGTCTCGAAGGACAGCTTTGGTTTCTTAAGGGTCTCGCCTTCTTCTTTGACGTTCTGGTGCAAATGGATACGCGGAGGTGCCACGACCGTGCCATAGCTGCCTTCAAAGCTGAACTGAGAAGATGAGGACAGGACTTCGCTTGGCACCAGAAACGCATGCAGCGCGCCGATCGATGCACTCAGCGCCGTGTAGTTCTGGTCGTCGAGTCCGATGCGCATGGTGATCGGCAGATCATTCGGCAGCACGCGCGGGAATACCTTGGACAGGTCGCTCTGCTCACCCACGCACTGCGTGCGCTTGCGCAGGATCTTGGTGATCGTCGTGAGTGCCATCGCCCGCTGGCTCGACACCGTGCTGCGCGCCAAGTGTAGAAGCTCCGCCATCGTGTATCCAGCTGCCTCGGGTTCATCACCGTGGTGGAAGAGCCCAGAGTGCGCTGGCTGCTGCTTTTGGTCAATTCCGCTAATGCACTCGCCGTCAAAGTCAAAGCGCTCGGCGGTGGCTTGAAGCTTGGGCTTTCTCGCTTTGCCCTTTCCATCGCTCTTAGTACTGGCGGTTGGTACTGCTGGTTCAGACACAGACTGCATCCACTCGTGCTTGGCACGCTCCTCCGGCGGGAGCAGCTTGGCCTGTTCGATCAGCTCGTCCTCGCTCTGGATCTTGGCCAAGTCGATCGACGCTGTTGGTACTGGTGCAGGTGCAGGTAGCGGCTGCTGCATTAAAGCCTTCTCTTCCTTCTCTTCGTCTTCACAATCGTCTTCCTTCATAATCGTCTTCCCCACAGCGACCCCAGCGCCAGTACCACGCTTGTCTACTGGCGGCGTCTGAGACTTCTTCGCACTGCTCGTGTTCTTCTTCTTGCTCATGAGCTTCTCGACGAGTTCCGGGTCGAGCGACATCATGAGCTCCTGCTGTGCCTGGCGGATCTCGTCGAGTGACATTTCCTGTAGCCGCGCGCGGTTCGTGCGATCGATCTCCTGGCGCTCGGGGTCCAGCGACGACGCTTCTGCATCACGCTCAACAACTGTAGCAGCAGCACTCGCCTGCTCCTGTTGTTTCTTCATGGCACTGAAGCGACTTGGCTTGGCTGCTGAAGCTGACTTTGCTACACCACCGCCTGCAAGCGGCTGGCGCGCGCGCTTGCCAAAGAGACTCTCCCCACGACGCTGCACGGCCGGGAAGCCCGTCGCCTGCGCGCGCGGCATGACGTTCACGTTCTGAATATTGAGCTCGATCACGTCGCGCTCCACGACGCTGCCGAGGATCTGCGGTCCGCTGGGGGTTGCATCGTCTGCGTTCTCGCTCTTCTTCTCTTCTCCCTGTGACGCGTTGGACTTCTTGTGTCTGCTGTCGACGCCACTGGCACCACCGCCCAAGCGCGTGACCTTGGCGGCCGGGCGCTTGCTCTGCTTCAAAAAGTCCTCCTGCTCCTTGAGCAACTGCTGGAGCTCGTCGTCGAGGTCGAGCCCCGCGATCGCTGCCGCCTGCTCCGAAGATGCTGCGTCTGCCGCGCCGCTCATCTTGCTGCAGCTTTCACTATTTTTTTGCATTTGAGATGATGGTTGGCGAAAGGCACCTTAATGACATTTTGTTTTTGACCAATTAAACCCAATGACGAATGCAATAGCGCCTGTTATTGGATGATAAACGGTAAAATCGACATTTTAGACCAAATCCGTATGTTAAGTGGCTGAAAACAAAGGATCGGATGATTGGATAGTAATCAGAAAAAAGATCTCGAATGGAGTGACCCCAAAATGCATCACTACACGTCGCTGCGCAACGGAGTCATGAATGGGCGTGTGTTCGCTGCGATACAGTGCTGGTAGTGGCTGCCGCCGTTTACCTCACAAATGGTTGCGCTTCGCAATGTTCTCTCGATCATGACGCAGTTGCGCGCGTTGCATGATGCCGCTTTTGGCTCTGGCGACAGATGAAGTGTAGCCACCGGGTTCTCCTCACTCCATCATTCATCCGATCCATCCAATCATCATCCTTCGCTGCTGCGGAGATTATAAATGCAGCGTACGTTGGTGATGATGCACATACAAACTCCTTTTCCTGGGAGCCGACGTGGTAAAGTGGTCAAGAAGCAAAAATAAAAGAGAAGAGGACACACGCGTGTCATGTCGTGTCATGAGCATCATTTCGTTCGTGTGTATGGTACAAAAAGGGTGTTGTTAATGCAAAGAAAAAGCCATAGAAAAAAAACACACTGTGCAAAATAAAAAAAAGCTCAAGCTGCTGGTTGCTGCGTCGTCCTGTGTCTGTCCGTGTCCTATCCGTCGTCTCTCATTCTCATTCTCTTCTCACTCTCTTCTCTCCAAGCCTCCAGCTTTAACCCTCGGGCTTCAAGCCTCAGCTCTCCTTTTGCTGACCTGTAGCTCCCTGTAACTCTTCATCCACACAGTCATTCCGCCACCCTAGACGCCGAAAAAGTCCATGGCGGACGAGAGCGCCTGCCGCGTGCGCACAGCCGCGGGCTTCGAGTCCTTCGGGTTGACCGTCGGGTCGATGTTTAAATACGAGTTCGGGTTCTGCTGCAGGTTCACGCGCTGCTGGCCCGAGCGCGCGGCGCTGAGCTCCTGCTGGTCGCGCTTGAGGCTGCGCACGATGTGCGCCTCGTGCTCGCGCTTCTCGCTCTCCTCGCGGCGCACCTGGCGCTCAATGTCGTACTTCTTCTGGTGCATGCGGTAGAGCTCCTTCTCGGCGCGGCGCAGACGCTCCTCGATCACAGCGCGGCGGCGGCTCTCTTCTTCGCAGCGCTTCTCCCACATATTCCGCTGCTCCTCGAGCATCGCGCGCTCCTGGTTCCAGCGGCTGTATGGATGGATGGATCATCAATCCAATTGGACAACATACAGTGAGTCACATGTGCATTCCGACATTCTAATTATAATCAGTGATGCCCATCAAAGAGTAGAATAACAAGTCGCAATGCCAAGCACGCACCGCTCATCCTCGGCTTTTTGTGCGTCCAGCTTAATGCGGTCGAGCGCCTCTTGCTCCAGTCTACATACCCGCACGCGTCCATACACAGCTGTCAGTTCATATCTATCTAACACCAGTGTGCAGATACACCGCAACAGAAACAGGTACGAAGACGTACCTGCGCTCGAGATCCTCGTTCACGTATTCGAGGTCGTTCTGGCGGCGCGCCTGTGCCTCCACGAAGCGCTTGGCGTCCGCGAGCTCGCTCTGCAGGCGCTGCACGAGCTGTCCGTCGCGGCGGTGCTCGCGCTCAAACAGCGGCACGCTGTCCATGTCGGCCTGCAGTCATAGCATCCAGTGATGGTTGGTTAGCAAGTGTAATGTGCACGTACTGCCTTGTGTTAGCTTAGCTTGCGACTGCAAAAAGCAAACAAGCAAACACACCAACAAGCAAGCAAAGCAAGCAAACAATCACTCACGCGCGCAAACGAATTCCCCCAATTGCCAGCGGCCGCAGCTCCTTGCTCATGCGCTAACATCGCCGGAGGGGGTGCTCGCTTCCTCAGTCGGGCCGCACGCAAGCGGGCTCGGACGGACTGGTCTGCCAAGCAAGTTGCTCGCGCGCAAGTCCAGTAACAAAGCCCAACAACAAAGTCCAACAACAACAAGCAAAGCGCGCAAGTTCTTGTCGCGCGGTTGTTGTGTGTGAGTGCCGGGTCTGTTTGCTGTGTCTGGGAGGCGCGGACAAAAATAAAGTCCAGTCCTCGCGCGATCCAAACAAACCCTCCACCCAGCAAAGCAAAAGCAAACAAGACAAATTGACTCATCTGACAAGGAGGGAGAAAATTTACTGTACGCTTTGACGGTCGATCTGATTGGGCCGCACCTGCCGAATGCGCCAATCGCTATCCTGTATCATAAAATAGCCCTACCCGCGTCCGTGACATCTGAAAAAAATGTTTTTCTAGGGGATGAGAACGAACTCAGGAATGTTCTGGCGTTCTATCACAGCGTACCGTAGTCCTCAGAACCGTTTCCAAACCAGATCTTCACAGACATTTTTCACCAGAATTTGCAACGCAGCGTAAATTTCTGTGGTGCAAGGTACATCATGCCTACCTGACAGCTTCAAATAAAAATCATTTTATCTCCCCGAATCGAAAGAGGTCTTTTTGGCTGACATATTGCGTGATGCGTCGCGGGTCAACCACGAGCCATTGGTGGTGATGTCACGAAAAAGCACACAACAAATCTGTCACTGCAGATGGTCGCGCAACCCACGCAGCATCAGAAAGCCCAACGCCAGAGTCAGCAGAGCTCGCTTGAGCGTCAACGAGATACTGTAGTCCATCGACGCAACTCTTTCCCTTCTGTTGCGTTGTGTTCTGCGTTGTCATTCATCCATCCATCTGCATCCGACGACATGCTTGTCGAATGACGGATGGAAAGCACGCTTGAGTTGACATTCGTGACTTTGTGTTGTGTTGGTTCATTTTCTGACCAGAGAGAGAGAGAGAGAAAAGCATACTCTCATTTCAGCCAATCACACAGCTAAATTAAATTTTCAGCGAATCATATCACGACATACATTCCAAGCGCAAAAAAACTGCGACATGCTACAGATCATGTATCCACGCACTGAATCCTCCAGAGCCGCCGCGCGTCAGCAAGTGTCCTCAATCCATCCGTAACCGCCGTCATCCGCAGTGCGTCCGTCCTCCGCAAATCCACAATGAGTTACTATTGTAACGCATTATCCGCCGACCACATCGTGTCCGCCGACACCTCGCCCTACAACCACAAAATCAGTACATCGCAATTCCTCCCACACGACCGCAACAGCAAACCAACCAACTCACCATGGGCTCGTACAGCACGCTCGCGCACGTGCGACCGTGGGTGCGCACGGTCGCCAGCAGCGCCATCTGCTCACTCTGCTGCTGCGCGAGCGAATCCCCACGCGCGACCCGGCGGTAGCGCGTCCACAGCTTGCAACTGTACCACGCGCAGAGCCCTGAGACGAGCAGCACTTGATCCCAGAAGCCCTCGCACGCATACGTGAACCAGCCGCACGTGACGCACGCGCTCGCGCCTTCCTGAGCCCCGTCACCCAGCGGGCACGCGATGCACTCCTCCAGTCCTTCTTCGTCCGCGAAATGGCTCTTCGGACACGGCGTGCAGCTCAGCGCGCCTTCAGTATCAGAGAACGTGCCCAGTGGACACAGTCGACACTCGCCGCCGCTTCTTCCTGGAGATGCCGAGGCCGCTAACGCCACGAAATACGTACCTCTGGGGCATTTCACAGCGTAAGACGACTTGAGCGGTGCGCTCGTCAGCACGTCGACGCGCACGACGCGGGAGGAGACGTCCGCCACGCCGTCGCGGTACAGTTGCCGCACAAACGCTTCGAGAAAGCCAGGACCCTGGATCAGCGTTCGCAACGCACTGCTCTCGTCTTCTTGGTCACTAGCAGATGAGCCACTGTTGTTTCCGTTAATCGTCTGCTTGAGTGTGTCCACAACAGTGCCGACCGTGTTTTCGAATGACAGACGCGTCACGTCCATAAACTGCTGGAAGTGAGCGGTTCGGTTCCTGAGCGCCTGAAAAGCTGTACTGTTGCGCTTCTGGTGCTTCGGCAGAGGCTTCGACAGTGTCTCGACCGCAAACTCCACGTACAGCAGGTCGTCCTCCGGCGTCTGCGGCTCAATAGTGACCAAGTGCAGCTCCAGGTTCGTGACGCCGTAGGCTGCGAGACTGGTCTTCCACGAATTGCCGAGCGTCCCCATGGACGACCCAGTGACCGCACCAACGAGGTCCTGAAAACTGACGCCAGCCATCCTCATCGTCAGACGCGGCCACACGACAAAGTCGTAGACCTCGCCAGGCTCAGCAGACGAGCAGTTAGAGCTCCCGCCGACCAAGCTGAACGACGGCCACGGACACTCGACGCAGCTGGAGCTCCCAGGAACGGAAGAGAAATGGTTGGGCGGACAGCGCTGGGGCTTCCATGCACCTTCTCTGCCAACGAACGTTCCAATTGGCGCGAGTTCGCAATGTGTCGACTCTTTCTGACGAGTGAAGCTGCCTTTAGCGCACGGAGAGCACTTGACTGAGCCACTATTTGTTGAGAAAGTACCCGGAGCGCATGGTTCGCAGGTCAGTCGCTCTCTGTCATTGAAGAAACCAGGATTGCATAGAATTTCCTTGTGGCTGCTGGTATTCGGCAAGACATCGAGCCCATATCCTGGTTTGGGCTTTAGAAAGCACTGGGAGTTTCCGAATCCGTCGGCCGCCATCCCGTCCGGACAATCGAGGCACTGCAGCTGGGCACTGGCGTTCGAGAACTTGTTTGGCGGGCATTTCCTGCACGTGCTGGCGTCTTTGTCGAAGATGCTTCCAGCAGGACACGCGACGCAGACCGAGTGGCCTGGAAATGGAGCGACGAAGCCTTCAGCGCACGGTAAACACTCAGTGCGTCCACTTTCATGCTGGTACGATCCAATCGGACAGAGCAGGCACTCGGCTTCACCTTTGGCAGCAGTATAGGAGCCCGGAGGGCAATGCTGGCACACATCTCGGCCAAACTTGTCACTAAAGGACCCAGCTGCACAAGGCAAGCACTCGCTCAGTCCTGAACCATTCGCGAAATACCCTGGAAAGCATTTCTCGCACTTCGTCATTCCAAAGTCGCTTGTGATTGTGCCTTTGGGGCATTCGTGGCATTGCGCCATCTGAGTCTCATTGCCAAACGTCCCTGGTTGGCACGGTGTGCAGTACTCGTTGCTGCTATTGAAGCTTGAGTCTGAAGCGAGCGACACGGAGAACGTTCCGGTGGCGCAGGCTCGGCACTCGTAGTTGGTCGAGGCATTCGAGTGAAAGCCCGAAGCACAGTAGCTGCACCCATCGGTGCCTTTAACCAGAGCCACTCCCCCAGAACCATCGCCATCTGAGCTTGAGCTTGCTGCTGGTGCTGAAGCTGGAGGTAAATGAACAGCACTGCACTCACACGTGACGTTGCTCTGCAAGAGGAGCTTTGGAACTGGACACTTGAACTGATTGTTGAGGAGCGACTCGGCTTTCCTGAAACAACACGAGGTCACGAGCGCGCTGCGTGAGCATGTAGCACTTTAACTTTTGTTATTCTTTGCAGCACGATCAACTCTTACATGCTTGTTGGGAACAACGTTGGCAGAAGCACGCCGCTCAACTGGTTGTGGCCAATATCGCTGAAGAAACAAAGGGGCAACCATTTTAACATGGTCTCATGAGACTGAATCGCCAGAAGCGTTGCGGATGCGCACTGCGATTTCGCACTTACAATTGCTGCAGGGACGTGAGATTTGAGATGTTCGGGACCGATCCGCTAAAGTCATTGTGCGACGCCATGCTGCATACAGTAAAGGACAACAAAGTCAATCGTCACTCAGCAAATGCTGGAAGCAGCCGCAGCGCAAAACTTACAAGGCTGTCAAGCTGGACTCCTCGTCCGGGTCACGCGGGTCCTCGCGTCCAAACGCCGACAGGTCCTGAGGCAGCTCCCCAGTGAGGTTGTTGAACGACACATCTCTGGAAAACGGTCAAGTCGTTAGATGGCCTTTGCATAATAACGACACGTGTCATAGGAACCATTTTCAACAATCTCTGCACGTACATGACGGCGATGTACTTGGGAGGCGACATCTCTGGGAGCGGACCGTAGAACTGGTTTCGGCTGATATTGCTGTACACGCAGCGTAAGTGTGAATGAGAGTCACTGTTGGGCTCAATGAACATGTGGAAATTGAAATCGAACGTACATGGTGTGGAGAAACTTGCTCTGGAAGAGTTCGGGCGCGAGGTGAACAGCAAACTTGTTCTGAGAGAGGTCCCTGCAGAGAACAACCAGAGTGTTTAGTGAATCTCGATCCACGCAAGCAGTACAACTCTTGATGCTCAGGTTTTCGTACAGGTATCGCAGCTTTCGCAGAGCCTTGAGGAAGCCCAGCGTTGGCGCCGTGAGCTTGTTCTCTGACAAGTCTCTGGATAATGTTCGTAGGTTATGCCAACAAACGAAACCAGTAAGTCTCACACAACAAGCGCAGTAGTAGCTGATGATGGTGTTCAAGTTACTCACACGACCTCTAAGGCGTTGTTGTCAGCAAACGAGAGCGGAATGACGCCGCTCAACTGGCTGTTTGACAAATTGAGCAGACGAAGCGCTGGCATATCGCTCAGCCAAGTCGGGAACGGGCCAGTGAGTTCATTCTTTGACAAGTCCCTGCGGTACAAGACAACGGTCAGGATATGAGATTCCCATCCAGCAGCAGTCAATCAGTCGGCTTCTTGACGACCAGGATTCGTACAATTGCTGCAGCGACACCATCGAGGCAAAGTCGAAATCGTTCAGCCGGCACCGGAGATGCTCGTCTGGGAGGTATCTACAGTAAACACACACAGATAGAGGTTACACTCACAGCACTCTCACAATCGTTGCTACTATGATGTAACGTACACGCTGGTGATGGTCGGTGGGTCTGTATATGCGTTGCATTTGATGCCCTCCCAGGGCCAGTAGTACTCGACAACTTCATGAAGACCACGGTTCTCTTTCATGACTCGCCCCGAGCACGGGTGCGTGATGATGCCATGCGGACACAAGACGTTCTCAGGATCTTCCTTATCCTCTTCGTCTAAGTAGGTCTCGCTGCCTGTGCACCAGGTCTGGAGCGCCTCGGTCTCAGCCGTTCTACACGCTGCGAAGAACTCCTGGAGCACGTGAAGCTCGTTCTCTGCGACCGGGTACGCGTCGTCCACGGGCATGAACGTGTAGTTCTCTTTCTTCGCTCTCTTCTCCTCCGTGAATGCTTCGCGCGCGAGGTCGAAAATGGTGGCTGTCTCGTTCGCAACGCCGTCCAGGTCGATGAACGTCGTGAGCATCTCCATAAAGTCTTGCGCGAGCGCATGATGCGCCAGTGAAGACACCGCGAGCATCACCACAGCAACCACGGATCTCGCCATATTTGCTGTCGTGACGGCGATCTCTGCTGCAACAACCTGGAATGAAGAACCCTTGTGGACTTGGAGCACAGATTTCTTATCTAACACTTGATGCAAATAAGAAAAATGAGAACGTCCCACACGTCAAACACAGTAGCAACAACAGCAAATAAATAACAAAGTACACGCATACGCATATACTCAAAACTTTCATTATGTCGAATGCATTTTTTTATTTACAACTGGCTGCTTCAAACGCACTTTCTATCTGGCTGGTGCATGCTTGCGTTCAGACAAACCACTTCATCTGCAGAACACGAAGGGCTGGTTACACCATCTCCACGCACAGAGCAATCGCAGTATGAACTCAACTCCTCGTGCCTGCGCTGCGGTCAATTCTTCTCATTTACCTGGACGAGCTTGAACCACCACTGCGAGGAGCGTGGTAGTGCAGAGCTGGGCTGTGGGGTTCAGTCAGTGGCTTCGCGCTTGGTTTCACGGTGAATGCCTTGGCTTCTGGAACTGGGCGGGCGTGGAACGTAAGCTTCTCGCGACGAAGCTCCTTGAGCTCCTCCTCTTGACGTTGGCGCACCTCTTCTTCCATTTGCTTCTTGTATTCTTCTTCACGAATGCGACGCTCGCGCTCTGCAGCGTCGAATGCAGCTCGCTCGGCTGCGCGGCGGTCGGAGGCGAGCTCTGGCGCTTCAAAGCGAGTCAGAGGTTTGCTGCTTGGTTTGACTTGGAAAGCTCGTGCGCCATTCTCTTGGTGACTGGAGTCATGAATCGCGGGCATCGGCATGGCTTTGAATTGACCCTGAGCCTGAAGTCGTTCCTCTTCCTCACGTTTCTTCATCTCCAATCGTTCGCGAGCACGCTGATGGTACTGCTCACCGGGCAATGAGAAAGGAACCACCTCCGTCAGGGGTTTCGATGATCCTTCAAACTTTGGTGGCACCGTAGTCACTCGAATCGGTTGTGCTTTGAATTCACGCTGCTTCTTCATCTCTTCTTCCTCTGCCTCCAGCCGGCGGCGGAGGTTTTCCTGGTATTGACGGTGAAGTCGAATACTCTTCAGGTCAGGCGTCTCTGGAATGGTAGGACCACGAGGAGCCACCGGAGGTGGTCGAGGTGCCTCCTTTGCCTTCAAGCGCTGTTGTTCTCTCTCTTTCCGGCGCTTCTGCAAATCCGCAATCGCAGCTGCAGCCTTTTCAGCAGCGCTTTGGCGGGAAGCAACTCGCGAGCTGGTCGTGAGTTTTGGAGAAACTGGGTGCGTGAGCGGTGGCCTGGCTGGCTTCATCGGCGATGCCATCTTTGCCTGGAAGATGCCTCTGTTAACAGGCTGAGCATGAAACTTTCTGGATAACTCGATCTCGTCTTTGTCCACAACTTCAAGTGGACGACGGTGCGATTGCGCGCGGCGAGATGTCTGCAGTTGAGGAGTGACAGGCTGCACCAAAGGATACAAGGATTAGCGTGAGCACCTTCTTTGAAACCTGCTCGACAGGGAAAAAAAAGACCACCAGACGCACCTGGGTCAACCCGCCAACCTTCATTTGCGAGTAATCTGGAGCGGATGGTTTCTCTGGCGGGAGCTCTTCATGGTACGCAGGGCGTCGAGATGCGCGATCGGCAGTGTGCAAATGAGGCGACGAGGGTTTTTGCTATAATGACAAGGAACACAAAAAGACAGTCCAGAAAATTAGACTGGAAAAAGAAACCCAACATGAAGCACCGGTATGCAATACTAACCGTCAGATTGTGGGGATCGTGGTGAGGGTGCTGCTGCGTGACAGGCAACGAGAAATCTCTCGACATCAGCGTCTCTGGTCGAATGACAGTCTGCGGGCGGTTGTTTTTGTCCGACGATCCATCGTCGCTTGCTTCACTTCCGCTGTGGTGGAAACGGCGAGTACGGTGTCCAACCTCAAGGTATGGCGAGACTGGAATGGTAAGCTGCTTCGTCGATCTCTGGTGGACATTTGTTGGCGGGCGCTGCGCTTTCGTTCGCTCGTGGAATTCGCGAATCTTCATTTTCTCCATCTGGATTCGCAGTCGCTCCTCTTGAATTTTCAGCAACTCGCGACTGGTGTAGCTCAGGCGTGATGGGTCGTTGGGATCACGGTACGCTTGCTCAGCTTTCTTACTCGTGAGGAGCGTTGGGCTTCTTGGCTTGGTCAGTCGGAACGGTTTGTCCTCGAGTGGGGCTCCTTCCATCATGCTCTGCTCGCGAATTGCGTGCTCCGTATGGATTCGTCGAAGGAAAGCCTGTGTTGGCTGAAGCAGCTTTGATGAGGCGCTAGGGACATACCCTGCTGAACGCGGCGCTGGTGGTGGTCTATGCATGTCTTCATCCTGGTTTCTCCTTGGCGATTGTGGGGCTTGGGACGAATGACGCGAGGAGTGCGGCGAGAAATTGTACGACGAAGGTTCCTGCAGAAGGTGTGCCATAGAGTTTCTCGACGACGCAGAGGATGAGGCATACTGGGCAAACACTTCATCGAACGACTCTTCCTTGTCGTCGTACAGCCGACTTCGCGATAGAGTCTCCGTTTCTTGCGCAGTACTGGAGTTGAGCTCGTCGATGTGCATGTCTTCGTTCGTCTCGATCGCAAGCGTATCTTCAGAGCCATCGTCGCTCATGTTTTCGTCATCGTCCACCTCGGCGTCCATTTTCTGCGGTTCGCGATATTGCGTCATCTGTTGCTGTCGCTGCTCCTGCTCGCTGGTCATCGCCGCGTCCTGTTGCGCACGCTGCTGCTGTTCATAATTGTTAAACGCAGAGGTCGCGTGCACATGCGCATCGCCTTCATACTGTGAGCGCTCTTTGTGCGGTGTGTTCATGATCGTTGGCGCTGACGCAGGGGGTTGCGGAACCGCTGGCGTCCGTTCTTTCGCTGCTCCTGCTTCACACACGATACTTCCGGACTGTGTTCCACCACTGCTGCTCGGCATGAACGCGTTGGCAGGCTTCCTCCGCGGCTTGTACTCGGGTGTAAAGTACCCGTCCGCGTTGTTCACGTACTGCGCCTCCAGCGCGGGGTTCTTCAGGTCGTAGTACGCCGGCGCGTCAAACGCGAACACGTCTTCCTCCTCCTCCTCCTCGTCGTGATCGAGCTGGTTGCTCTCCGAGTCGGTGCGCGGCGAGGGCGTCGACATGACCTTGGTCTTGTTGTACCCGTGGCTGCTGGTGCTACCACTGTAGTTGTTGTCGTACGCGTCGTCTTCGTGGATCTCCATCGTCGTGTCCAGTAGCGACGGCGTGTTCATGCGCGCAGAACTGCTCAATACACTCATGGTGGACGCGAGGTGCTGCACAGAGATAGAGAGACAAACGGGGATAGAGACAGAGAGGCGCCCACAGAGAGACGCAGAGACGCAGCGAAAATGCCTTTCTCGCTCGCTCGCTTCTTCTTCGTGTCTGCCGCGCAGTTTAAAGTTTTGAATGCGTCAGTCACTCAACTGCAGCATTCCGTGGGCAGGTTGTGCTCTCTTTTACCTGCGATGTACGATATTGCTCTCTTTTTACCCGAGATATGCGATATTGGCGAGATAGGTACAAATCGGGTCGAAAAGGCAGTACTTTATACGGGAGTGTATACTTTCCAATCGAAATCAGAGGTTACGATTGTAACCTCTGATTTAGTTTTGACTTCGATTCTTTCACTATATATTTCTTCTATGTCGAGAGAATGCTTTACACTGGACAGTAGATCCAATAGCTTCTTCAGACTTTTTAGACGTCTCCTGATCAGACGCTGAGAAGAACAAGACATCTTCTGTCACCGCTCTGACTTTTCTCATCCGATTCCGTACATGTGCTCGCATCACCATCGAGTTTGGCTCCGGCACCACTCGCTTGACTCCATTGTTTTTGAGACTTGTGATTCAAGACCCTAGTGTCGACTCGTTCATGCCGCCCAGCCACGCCGCCTCGGCTACTATGAAGCCACGCTTGAGGTGCAGATTTTCCGTCCACTCTGCGAGGGCTGGATCGGTCTTCGAGTAGACCGTGCCGTCCCGTGGTCCCGTCGATTGGAGAATGGGCGGTTTGCTTGGGAGAGCTGCAGATGGCACATCATTGGCGTGATCTCCAGCAATCGGC
>JAADVO010000445.1:0-26887 GCA_023335655.1 Globisporangium spiculum | reverse complement strand
GAGCAGACACGATTGTCGCGATCAGGGATTGGAGCCAGAGGCAGCACCGCAGGTTCAATGAGCCCGTCAATGGCAAGGGCTGTAGGACGATGTTTATGTTTCGGAAGGCGGGCTACGACGTGTACTTGGTCGATGAGTTCCGTAGCAGCAGCAGATGCAGCGCGTGCGAACAGGGCGAGCGCGAGACGTTCCGGAAATGCGAGAATCATCGACCGTACAGGAGCGGCAGCATCTTGCGTTACGGGCTGGTCAGGTGTATGACTTGTTCTAGCCTGTGGGACCGAGATACGAACGCCACGTCGAACATCTGGAAGGCGGCGACGAGCGCAATCCGAGGCGAGGGTCGCTCCGCGTACCTTCAACGGATGTCAGTGGGGCTCCGTCGGTTACCACACCCGCGATTGACAGTTGATTGATTGATAATTGATGCTAATTGATTGTTAAACAGATACTTCGAGGCACGGCTGTATGTCTCTGCAGTCCGCGACTCTTGACTCTTAGTCTCTAGCAGTCATCCAAAGTGCAACCAGTGCTGACAAGCACAACGTGCCAAAGTGACCTTCAGCTGCGTGCGAGTTGCCAGCGGCGCTCGTGGGAGTCAACGGGGTGCTGCTGCTGTATCCGCTGCCTCCGGGCGAGCCTGTTGGCGACAAGCTGGCGCTCTCGAACTCCTTTTCTTCAGCCTTCGAGATCGTTGGGAACGCAGAGATGTCGATGTTCAGCTGAGCGGTAGCAGTCGCACCAGTGGCTCTCAGTGCAGTCACCAAGGCAGTATTTTCGATCGCGAGCACTGGAACGCCTGCCACAAAGCCACTTGGACACGACGAGCCCTGCGTGACGATTCTCCACGAGGTGCGGTCACTGGAGCTCACACAAGCGACGTTCTTGATCGTAGACTTATCGACCACGCCGTACCAGCGGCCGTCCGCGGCGGAGACCTCGACAGCGGTGTCTCCGTTCGTCGGCTCATTCGTCGCCCAGCTCCAGACCATCGCTTCCATCACTTCCCCGTCCAAAAGATCCGGCGCCACAAAATTCACACCAGCGTTCACAAAAGTTGGGACCGTCGCGGCGTTCAGAGCGGTTGGGTTGGCCGCTGTGCTCACAGCAGCAGCCTGTCCCTGGAGATCATCTTCGGTCAAGGTCGTGTAGTGCAGTGCACTCTGGAACGCGCGCACGAGGCTGCCAGAGTTGTACTTTTTCCCCCAGAGCGTGGTTCCGGTCGTGGTGCCGCCTGGGACGTTCGACCAGCCGTCGCACAACGAAGTCATCTTGAACATCAAGTCATTTTCTGTCGGCGTCGTGACGAGAATCACGCGCTTGCCTTTTCCGATCAACTCCGAGAGTGTGAACTCGGTCCACGATCCACCCGACGCCTTCAAATCCACAGGCGTGAAGATCAAGTCGCCAAAGTTATCCGTGTACATCTTGAGCAGCGTGTCCATTTTCGAGAAAGTGGTCAGCTCATCTCCGATCTCCGTGTACAGAACCAACAGCTCGCCTGTGTTGTTCTTGAGCCACGACGAAATCTCAACAAGCGTGTCGCTGTGCAGACGCTGTTCCTCGGCACGGATACCGCTCAGCGACGGGAGGCATCCAAAGAGCGACGAGTCCCACTCAACGGTCACGGGGTTGGCGCTGTTGCCGCCGGAGAGAATTGAGGTCAGCTCAGACACAAGTGCCGCCGACGCATCATTGATGAGCGAGAAGCTGATGCCTGAGCAATGACCGCTGCGGATGCTTGCGCCAAAGTAATGGACGTCGACTTCAAGGAATCGCACGCCGACTTGCAGTTGGTCTTGGAGACTCAAGAGCTGGTTGTTTGTGCGCATGTACGAGTTCGGGTTGGACGCGTTCAGCACTTTGTTGAACAACTGGTCGCGGTTGCCGTAGCCTCTCGCGGCAGTCGTCGCGCTGTTGTGTGTCCCTGGGAGCTGCGTGTAGCAGAGCGACTTGTCGTACGACTGGTTGCGCTGGAACGAAAGTGCTCGAGCGGCCCACGGCGCGATCTTGACAGTGCCAGGCTGGCAGACCGACGAACACACTTTCGTAGAGTCACACACGTCCACTTTCGTACACATCACGCGCTTAGGCTGCGCAGTCTTTGCAGTCAAACCAGCACTCGACTCCGTCGTCGCTGAGCCAAAGTTGGTCGGGAGCACGAACGCAGGGTTGGTGCACGTTTGCGTGAACGAGCACTTGCTGAGGGTGTCGTAGGGGGCTTTGAACTGCACGGCCTCTTCGAGATTCTGCTTAGCGGTGATCAAGTTGAGCATCTCCGTGACTGTGTTGCCCGTCAGGCGTGTGAGCGACGCATCAATGGCTTCCATGAACGACGAAAGCCCCGCCGAGCAGCACGAGTACGCAAAGTACGGGATAGACGCGTCAGCAACGACCCGACTGGAGATCGTCTTGGCGTCCAAAGCGGTGCACGTGCCCGAGTCTGGCAGCGCGTAGAGTGGGAGTCCACCTTTGAAAAGGATCGCGGAGAGCAGCGACTTGGCCTCCGACTCGGCGGTCGCAAGATAGTTGATCAGCGTCTGCCCACATAGCGTGTTAGTTCCCGAGACAGTGCACATGGTCTTGTGGAGTCCGTTGACAATGTCAAAGAGCGTCTGCTCGGCGCTCTTCCCCGGAGGCACGATGAGGTTGATCACGTCGACGTACTGGAGCAGCGTGGAGCAGCACTTTGGTCCCTTGCGTAGCATTGAGAGCAGCGCCGGGACGAGTGTCTGCGCGCAAGGGCCGACCTTCGTGTTCATCGCGTTGCAGAAGCCCTGGGTCTTGGTCGAGTTCGTGCTCCAGCTGGACAGAAAAGCCGACACGCTCACCGTCGACGCCGCCGTTGAACTTGAACTGGCGGTTGAGCTTGTCGTCGAGATACCCGCGATCAATCCGTTGAGAAACTCCATGAACGAGTTGACACTCGAGTCGGTCGTGCTCGTGAAGAGTGAGATGAGCGTCGCGAGCTGGCACGTCGAGCCTTCGGCGGAGAGCGCGGACACGAGCTCGTTGATGTTGGCCGAGAGGCACGTACGCAGGCCCGCGGTCTCGGGGATTGCGGTCAGGTACGACGCGAACGGGCTGGAGCTCGACGCCGCCGCACACGCGACCGCGTCATCCGTTGTGGTTTGCAGACGACGTAGGCGGGCGGAGGAGGATGGCGATGACAACGTTGACTGCGCGTGGACGCTGGTGCTGGAGAGGGCGACGACGCAGAGAAACAGGAGGACGAGCGACGAGAGCGCGCGGTGACGGGCGGACATAGCGGCCATCGCGGTCACAGGGGAGCAGCGGCAGTAGACACGCACACGCAGAGCTTTTCTTCTTGGCTTGGCGTTTGTGTGCGGAGGCCGCGAATTGGCAAATGCGGAAATGCGGAAATGCGGAAATGCGGAAATGCGGAAAAATTACTTGGTTCAAGAGAATTGCACTTCATGCTGACTTGTTTAAAGTTTATTTTCCTGTTCACACCTTCGACGACTTGTTTATTGTAATGTCAGATCGGTTTATACTTTTCACATACCTTCTTAAAACGAAGTGAATAGTGGTGTAAAGTGGTAATGCTGGATATAAGGTGGATGTGGAAAAGTGGTTTCGTTCTGTTCAGTCCTTTCTTGTATCCTTTGGTAAGAAGGCATGCAATTTGGAAGAACAGTGGCCTGTGTCTTTGTTGCCAAGCAAACACAACGAATATGCAAATGAAGGGCAGTTCTGTGACAACCCGTTTGGGTGTTGGGTGTTGGACTTCGAGATTTGAAACCGATCTTGACTTCCTGATTAGGTAGTCATACAAAGTACTTTGTTACCATAGATTCAGAAATCCAAAACCAAAAATCGTGACACTCTCCACCAAACGATTCTCTTCGCTCACTCGTGAAAACCAAGCGTAGTGTCGACCGTCTACAGAGTAAAATCGCTTTGAGCCGCCATCTACTGCTTCATAATAATTCCCAAAGCGGTACATGTTGATTGGGACGTGTAGTAAACATGTTTTCGCAGCATTACGCGCTTCGAGAGTTCGTTGACTAGCGCTCTGTATGGCGAAGGAGGCGCAGAGTAAACAGGTTAGACAAGCCGCCCACACGATTGATCCTTTCATCCTTCAGCCATCTGCAATGTGGCACACGCATGATCCCCAGTACACATATAATCACATAGCAGCACGATAGACCTCCACCCTGGCCAGTGTGGGTAACCTTTTTCTCCTGAAATTCTCCCAACCAACCAATATCATGTTGTGAAGCAAGTGTCGTCCGTGCAGTTTTCGACAGCCTTCACCTCAACAAGTTCTCCCAATCGCCAATAGCCCCAGATTATAGCAGCGACTGGCTCAGCTTTGCAGCTCCGTCACTACCAAACTTTGTTATTATAGCAACCATTCTTGCTCCAGGATACAGGAGAGCAATAGAGATCAGAGTCAGAAATCTTCCAAATCATTTTTTGCTATACACTTCAACGTACTTGTGAGGATAATGTCAGCTGCACTACAGAGTACAGGAGGCTAAAACACGTAGTGATTGTACGTCTTGAGCGCCACCTGGAGCTTGTACATGACCTCCGCTGCAGTGGGGCGATCTTTCGGGTCCACCGACGTACACGCGGCGGCCAGATCCACCAGCGCCTGTGGTGCATTCGCCGATAACTCGACTCTCAGACGACCCATAGACACCATCTGCAGTAGCGCTGTGTCTGGGAGTTGTCGCCCCGAGTCGGTCGACTTCGCTTGCGCATAAGGTAGTCCGTGGGAGTCCAGCTCAGAAAGCACGACTCCAAACGAGAAGATGTCCGCCTTGTCGTCATAGCGCTCGCCCATCATCACCTCCGGCGCCATCCAGAGCGACGTCCCCACACCCGCAGTCATCGTCTTGTCGCTGCTCTCCCTTGATACCCCAAAGTCCGTCACCTTGGCGTTCAAGTTGTTGTCCAGCAGAATGTTCTTCGACTTGAGGTCGCGATGCAGCACGATCGGGTCCAGCGAGTGCAGGTACGTGAGCGCATGCGCGACGTGGAACGCGATCTTCACTTTGTCGTGATCGAATCCTTGGGGACGATGCTCCTGGGTCTCAAACTTGGTCAGAAGCGCTCGGAGATCACCGCCTTCCATGAACTCGGATACCACGCACAGATCTGTGAGTGAGTCCCAGGCGACGCCAATGAATCTGACGATGCGAGGATGCTCGAGCGACGCCATGAGCTTCGTCTCGCTCAGGAACGCGTTGATCTGGCGCAGGTCCTTGCGCGTGTGGGGTAGCAGCGTCTTGATCGCGACTTGTTGGTCCTTGTACTTCCCAACATGCACTTCGCCGTAGCCACCTCGACTCAGCAGGCTCGACGCAATCACTTTGTCCAACGGGATGCGCAGCGCGATGACCGCGTCGTCGTCCCACATGCTGCGCTCTTTGCCTCGCATGGACGAGAACTCTGTGCCATTTGCAGATCCAAAGTACGTGTAGTTCCCTGTGCGTGGTGTGAGAGCCTCCAGATCGAAGTTTTTGTTTCCGGTGTGTGCATTAGAGTCGTCACCGCGAACCGCTTGCTTTCTTTTGCGAAAGAACCGGACCACCAGGTACACCATGATCGCAATGATCGAGGTGCCTGCGAGCGTCATGCCGGCGATCAGCGGCACACTCATTTGATCTGCAATCGATAGTATCAGTAGAGAACACAATATCGCACGTGAGCTCTTCGTAGTGACAGGTAGCTAAACAGTTCAGATACTACCTACCAGTCGAGCTGGAAGCTGTATCCATGAGGTCGGACAAATCACTTGCGACGCCTGAGGACGAGCTGCTCGCGGCCGCTGCGAGAGCTCGACGAGTGAGATGCGCGTAGTCGTCGCTGTCGCCATTTTGGGTCCTGAGTGACCGCATCATCGCTGCTACTGTTGGGTCTGGGTCTGTCTGTGAAGAGATGTCTACAAATGGTGCGAGTTGAGGAAGGCGGTGGCACTGAACCAATGGGAAAGTTGATGCTCCTTTGACGAAGTGAGCAGACAGCACGAGGGGGAGTAAACATGGAATCGTTAATCGAGATTTACACATGAAAACAGCAGCGCATAAGCAATCGTAAACAAAAAACAGTCCAGCCATCCGTATCTGAACGTGCAAATCCAAAGGACCCCCATCAACGCAAATTGGCAGCCCAACATCATCGTGTCTATGGAACTTGCTGGTATTGCTTTCAGTTTCTTCCAGTCATTGGGCTTTCTGTTTCTTCCTCTGCGACCTTGCAGTTCGAGTGTACAGAAGTCGGTTGTTCCCTCTGACGAGATCATCAGATTGAGGTATCAGAGTCGCCGATGCCTCGACCAGGATTCTCCAATCAACCAATCACGATGTTTAGGTGCAACCACTATGGTCATTGCATTGGTATCAAGGAGTTCTCATGTACTACGGAATACACTTGCTTGTCGAACTTTCTTTCTGCAGCTTCAGCGGCTGGTGCAAGTTCTATGAAAGACCTTGATCGACAGCACCAAGCTCCAAGGAGTACATAATATCTCTGGCGCATCAGATGAGCTGGACACCAAATCGTCCGGTTGCTGTGAAAACTCGTAAAGTTTGTTAGCCACGTACGCAATCTTCACACGCTGTACTGGATTCGTGGCGTACATCATTCGAATCAAGTTCCATTGTGAATCGCTCAAGCAACTTTGTCGGAGTGGGAGAGTTCCTCGGTTAACATGACGCCGAACAGCAGCGTCCACCAAACCTCCCAGGGCAACTGACCAGTCATCGCTTCCAGGGTGCACATCCGAACGAATAAACGTCCGACACGAGGGTCAGGCGATCGCCGCGGATGTACTTGAAGGGTCTCTCACTGCTGCACTCCCTATTCGGACTAATGTTCACTTCCGCGCTCCTCAGGATGCAACTCAAGCCAAAGTCCGTGACCTTCGCGTCGCCGTCCGCACCGATCAGCACATTGTCACACTTGAGATCGTTGTGCAGGATGTTCTGCTAGTGGAGGTACCGCAGCCCGAGCGCCACTTGATGCAGTAGCTGCCAGTGCTCCACATTCGCACCAAGCTTGAGAAGAACCTTCGCCGACGCGAGACGGCTGTGTCTACACGCAGCGATCAGTGGAGTATCGTCTTCATCGGGACCAACTTCGTCGATCAAAGCTGCATCAGATCCAGCACTCCCCACGTATCGCCCTCACGACAAGCGGCAAGCAGCAGCTCAATTGGGGGTAGAGACGAAGATGAGAAAGCAGCGTCGAGGGTGTTCATCTTTCACGGTGGTGTAGTTAGCTTTGCTTCGGGCGGGCTTGAGGTTCTGCAACTTGTTGCGAAATGGAAGCGCAGTGAGAATGAAACACCAGGGCGGGAAAAGTCAATTTTGCCTTGTATATTGAGTGTGTAATAAACGAGGTTATACTGAGCCATTAATCTCATTTTACTTATTATTAAGAGGCTTGCCTCGGAAAGAATCTTCGAAGAGGAGGATCGATTTTCCACAGGGTGCTGCACTTTTTAGGCAAACACTCCTAACCCAAATTAGTTAGGATTTTAGGATCTTCGCCTGTGTTGTGCAATTCTCAATTTGAGAGAAGCGGGAAAGCAATCACGCATTAGAGAACAAGCTCCATGAGCGTCATCAGCATGCTGCACGACGAGGCCTCGCTCAGGTGCGCTCGACATACTCTACGTACCTATTATCACTACGGGTTCCCTCGCTCACTGTGTGTACCACGCTCTTCTCTCTCTTCCTCTGTGTGTATGCGTATGTGCGTATACAGCTCGTACCTGAGCGAGACCGCGGGCTTCTTCGCGGACCCGCTGCACGCGCACAGCTTCGCGCGCGTGGCGGTCGCGGGGCTCACGGCGATCGACCGCAGCATGCTCTTCTTTCGCGACTGCGCTTTGTGCCATCAGCGCATGCTCTGGATCGGCCGGCAGACGCGCAAGCTCAGCATTCAGCACAACAAGAACAGCACGGCTCGAAGCAAGACTGGAGTATCCAACAGTGAGACTGTGGTGGTGATGGTAGCAGGCAGCGGGGCGGATGCGGCTGTTTGCCAGTGCCTGCAGTGCGGTAAGTACACTCATCGCGGTTGCCTGTCGTTCGTGCACTTGGCGCGTCGCTGTCGGAGTCTCGAGAGCGGTCTGGAGAGCTGTTTGAGTGCTGCAAGAGGAGAAGAACAGCCAGCATCGCGCTCGTCATCGTCCTCATCACTATCATTATCCTACAAGCTCCCGTCACTTTTTCCAGTGGTAAAGAAGCCTTCGGCGAACAGCAACAGCGCGTTGGCGGCAAAGAGCGAGAAGCAGCCGCCCCGGCTCTTCGGCAACGAGCACCTGCCTGCATCGTTCACGCTCTCGACGTTGATCGAAGAGCTCTCCAGGGATCCATCAGCGCCAGCATCATCAGTATCAACGAATGGACTAACAAACCCGAACGCCAAGCCAAAGTCCGCGTCTGCGAAATCAGCCAAGGTCGCTCGCCGCTTGGCACCGTTCCTCGCAGCGGGCGGCGTGCTCGGCGCGATCGCGCTCGGCCCCATCGGCGGCATGCTCGCAGGTTTGAACGTACTGGTCGCGAGCGTCGGCGTAGAAGCCATCGCGGCAGGTGTGGGGCTCACGGCCGCGACAGCAGCTGCTGCGACAGTCTCACACAAGAAGAAGCTGCGGAACGCGAAGAGAAAGCTAGAGAAACTGAAATCAGGCGAGTGGGCCATGGAGATTTGCTGGAACTGCAAGAAAGCGTACCAGGGTGTGCCGTCGGACGAAGCATTCCGAAAGGATGCCGAGTTCTCGCGCCGCTTCCAATCGCCTCTAGTGTATAAAACCAGAGAGGGAGAAGACGAGGTTGGCGGTGAAGATGGTGATGGGGATCAAGATGAGAAGACCGAGAGAAGACCGGAAGGGATCCCAAGTGCTGACGAGGTGTACGCGTTCCTGTTTGGTCTCTTTTCATCGTCGAGCGAGTTCCTGAGCCAAGTGAACGTGCAGCTCTGCGCTGCATTTCGGGAACGGTTCAACGCGCGCTCCAATAAACCTGCAGCTTCAGCATCAGCCCAGAAAGCGTCGACGATCATGCGAGACACGCTGCAGGATACAAAGATGTACGTCGCGCACATCATGGGGGCGACGATGCAGAGCTTCCCCAGCTTAGCGAGCACGGACCAGGCACTGTCCAGCTGTTCGCAAGCGATTGAGCGGATCGTGTACGACGATATCTACGCGATCGTGTTTCGAGAGTTTGAGACTGCGTTCGTGGATGCCGATGCAATTTTCCATGAAAATGTCGACCGCATTCGCAGAGAGCAGCGCGATCGTCCAGTATCGTTGCTGTACTACCGAAGTTCTTCTTCTGCTGGTACTGGTGGTGCTACTACAAATGAGCCACCAGTCCTCCACGAAGATCTCCAGATCGCCGAGCAGAAATTGGTCGAGATGATCCACAGCACATGTTCGCCATTGAAGAAGCTCGAGCTGTTGTGTACTGCGTTCCGAGCGATTTGCTGTTTCGCGGACCAGTTGCACCAGACCGCGTCGAATGCCGACATTCTGATCCCGATCGTGTGCTCGCTGCTGATCTCGTCACCGCGACTTTCATGTGACTCCAGTAGCAGCAGTAGCACCGGGAACAATAACAGCAACAGCAGATCGAAGCGCACGTTTGTGTCTGAGATCGCGTTTATCTCGTTCTTCACGAACGGCGGCGGGAAGGGTGTCGAAGGATACGTGCTGACGACTTTCCAGGCGGTGGTCCAAGTGATCGCGGCGGTGGATCTCTCGAATGGCCCTGCGAAAGAGCTGGAGCTGTTCATGGACGATGAAGAGGACGACCAGGACACGGAAGACGAGGAGTTCTTTGACGCAGTGTCGGGAACCTAGACGAGGTATGAGTGTTTGTTTATGAGTGAGGTGGTATGGTGTGGTATGATGGTGATGAAATTGCGTTCATCGAGTGTGCAAAATACAAGAGAATGTAGATGAAGACAAGGGTTCGTGTGGTTGCAACCTTGGTAAGATAAGATGATGTCACCGATTTGAAGGATGTAAGATCATTCAAACTTGATTGAAGTGTTTGCCTGATGCCGAGAACAAGTTTTTGCTAACGAACTTGAACTCCTCTGAGCGATGAACCGACGAGAGCAACTGCGATTTTTGAAGAGTGCGATTGGAGCCGAGTGGTCGTCTACGAATGAGACAAATAGATGGTCTTTGATCTATCCGTGAACGAACTTTGTTCTGCCTATCTGATGCGTTCACAAGGTATAATATTTCTCATGTACTCTGAGGCGCGATTTGGTATCCGCTAGCTTTATCGCGTCGCAGCATGGGACACAATGCCTCAAATGATTTTTGGTGTGCGGTTGTGTGATTTAGGCACAGTACCCATCTCGCCATTCACTTTCTTCCGGTTCGTCTACTACGATCAAGCGACGACGTTCGCCATGTCGTGAGCTCTCCTCCACACAAAAGTCAAATCTGAATAAGCAGCGCACGCTCCGCCAGTAAAGTTGATCTTGAAGGAAGTGTATGAGAAGTCGGCCTTCTACGTGCGCTCAGTCTCTTCGAGGCTCACGAGCCGAATTAGTGCAGTGACAACGTTCGCTCCTTCCTGGGGCATTGTGCCTTGTGCTATTAATTGTCATCTCGTTGCATGCGCAGGTAGGTATTGTAATACTGGAGCAGATGGGAAGACTAATCGTTGCCCATGGATATTATAACTTCTTACTTCAATTTCCTTATGGACGGTGTCACTTCTAAAACGCTGCACGGCCATAACCTACTTGTTGGTCCAGTTACTATACATACTTCTCGCCTGCTACTACCTAATAACTCCCACTTAATTGCGAATACATACGAAACTACATCAGCTGGGTGTCGTGCTCGAGTGATGCGATGAAGAAATCGAGCGATTCTTCAAGCGACGGCAGCTCAAAGAACTCCTCGTCTTCTCTATCGTCGCTCACTGAGCCGCTCTCATTCTCCTCCAACAAGGACTGCAGTTGCTGCTGGTTGATCATCATCAGTGGAGGGTTTGTAGATTCGCTGCTGCTCTTGGTCTCTTGGTTTGTCGGGCTCGCCGTTCGCACGGGACTGGAAGAAGGTGGGGGCGACGATTCTCCAGTCATCTGCCTCATGATCTCGGCGGCGACGCGCGGCCCGTTCATCATCTTGCAGAACTCGAGGATGTCGTCTTCGATGCGGTGCTCCAGGCGCGCCCAAGTCTTGCGGCCCTTGCGCAGTCCGCGCATGCGGCGCATGATCTTCTCATAGTACTTCTGCGTGTGGGTTTGGACTTGGCGCACCGAGCGCGTGCCGACGAACTCGGCGATGGTCAACCAGGGGCCCTTCGGGTGCTGCTTGATCGCGTAGAGGAACCGGTCGTGCTCTTCTTCCGTCCAGATGCCATTGTTCATCATCTTCGATGCGAGTGTCTAGTAGTGTAGTGACAGATAGTGTCTTGATTGGTTGGTAGGCTGGTTGAAGCTCCAACACGTGAAATTGGGAAGTGAGCTACGGACATCCTTGATATAATTTTGTTTCGCAGCCGACCGTCGAAAGCAGGTGGTGAGCGGATGTTTGGACTCAACAGCCAGACGAATCAATCACCACATAGGAGCAAACGACTGGTGGCATGTTAATCACACAGCACCAGAGCGCCAGTAGCCATCTGTAGTTTGGTAAGGCAGTCAGTCAGTCAGTCGCAAAGCAAGGGGAACCTCGTTCAAAGCAGGGCAGCGGCCTCGACACCGCCCGCGTCACCAACGCACTCAACCAACATGCTAAAGAACTCCCTTAGAGAGGGGATCAAATGCGATGGATTAGCACCATGTGGGTTGAAAATTTTCAATGTCGAGGCGACGGGAAATCGCACGCCACGGATAGATAGGTGCTACCACAGCGCTGTTACTTACCAACCAACACAGACTCTCGAGGTTCTTCCTTGTATAAATGGGACAGGCAGGCTTGGTTCAAATAAGCCATCTCTACCAAGTGCACGATCACGATCGACTGTGGTTATTGCGATTGATAATCAATCGGAGGCGGAATCGTTTTCGTAATTGTGCAACGTCTGAGTGATGTGTGCCACAGCATACCCACTTGAGGTGGACTATTTCTTCACAAACTCGAAAAAACTGCCGAGATAAAACCGAAAACGGCTCGATTTCATGTGGACATTGATGGACAGTCCTAACTTCAACATACACTCTTTTCTACAGTATCTGATACTTTCACAAGTGTATCATCAGTGTAAAACAGCGAAACAGGGAGCATGGAGAGCTCCTTTGTGTCACACGCACTAATCAAGAGTGATGCGTTGGGGTGGAGACATGATATGCCGATTGCCAAGCAAGTAGGAGCCCCATCCTCCCGCCCTCATCCCGAAAATTTCGCCATTTTTTACAACAACATGTACCATGGCAGTACGAGTAAGAGATGCACATTGCCGTTTGCAATATAATCCTACTAAAGACAAGCTCCTCGTCAACGCCACGCCGTCCATCATGCACAGAGTGTACATGATGGACGGCGTGGCGTCGACGACTTTGAGCAGTATACTTTGAGGATCCTGTTACCTTTAAAAGCTGCTATGGGTGTAAGCATTGCAATCGGGTCCAATAGCATTACAGTGGCGTCACGTGTTGAGCTACTTGCTTCGTGTGTGTGTGTGTCTGTTTGTTTCGTTGATGTCTTCGTGAGTCTGTTCGTTGATGTCGTTGACGAATTACCTGTATAATGATTGTCAATGCCTATGATACGAGGTCATCTGTGTCAATGAGTGCTGACTCGGCCTCTTTAACTTTGTCAAATGTACAGTTCAGCGTCAGCAAGGGGCAATTACCGACCTTTTTATTTCCCAAGCCCAAGATCGCGAAATTTTTCACCAAATTTTTCACTTTGGTTGTGCTCGATAAATGAAACCGTGATGAAGATCACGCACGCCATTTGCGCCACTTGATCCATTATTCACGACCTACAAAACAACATCACAATAATGACTTGGAGACACTCACACACTGATCAGGTTTCGTTTACGTTGACGAAGCGTTCAACCATTTGTTCTAGTCTCTCCACGAACTACGTGGAACAACTCTCCCCTTAGCTGCTCCTCACCTCACCACCTCGATTCAATATAGATCTTCGGGATGCACGCATGCATATCTGCGCATTAGAAACCCCCATTTCGCGTGGCGGTTGTTCGTGGTTAACTTGTCAATGGGGTTGTTGTTGTTGTTATTGCAGCTCATCCACTTAACTGCACACGTGAAAACTGAAGCACTCAGTTGTTCCTGCACATATGTAGAGCTCATTAGCGGCCGGCCAATTTACCAGCATCATTTCTCCCTTTCCAGGACATGCGTGGTTCAGATGAATGTGCAAGATGTCACAATTATTACCTAAGACTATTTTTCGGCAACTGGAAGCAAATGGAGCAACAAACGACAACGCTCGACAAATATTTAGCCAGGTTGCACCGTTGGGATCGGTTTCGTTGATGTATCAATGCGTCTATGGCGTTGGGTTCGCCCACGTGTGTAATAGGCGCAATGAATGGATGCGTTGTTACGATCAACATTTGACATTTAATGTCGTGTAAATCATGCGAGATTATTCCCGCTCAGGTGAAACAAACAGTAGCTCTTGAGCTGCGCCGCGCGAACGAATGAATGAGCAAAACCCTTCCGATCTCGTCTTTTTGTCTTCAGTATGGTTGGCTGATGCATGCATGAGAATAGTAACTTCAGTTCTCCTTCTCCATCTCGAAGGAATACAGAGGGGAGCAGTCGTGTCTCTCTTAAAAGGATCTGATCTATCATTCATGCCTATTAAGTATGGTCATGGCGATAGCATCTGACCGACAACAGAGCTTGAAAGAGTGCCGTAGCAGGAATTCCCAATGTTGAAAGCGATGGGGAATCGCACGTACGCGTACGTGGTCGCCTATATCGTTTACCCATAAACCCTTTGAACGCGTTGGCGTAAGATGAGCACAGCAATGAATCTAGTGTAACCTGGATTGACGTTCAAACAGATGCGAGATCACGATCGACGGAGGCCGTTAAGAGAGATAGGTACTCAGTGGATCTTGTTCTATAAGCGCTTCGTGTAATTGCTAGACGTAGTTGCCCAACCACTGGAGGTGGGCTATTTCTTCTCAAGCTCGAGAAAAATCGGGAGGAAAACTGAAACGGCTCGATTTCAAGTGAACACAGATGGACATTAATTTGCAACTTCAACATACACTCCATGTATCTGATACGCTCCCATTCATATCGTCAGCACCGTAGTTCTCATAAGTCCAGACTACCTCGGCCAGTGTGAACCACCAAGGCAAACAAATCGAGAGCTCTTGTGACACACATTGCGACGATGAGGGAGCTATCAGGTTGGAGACATGAACTCAGCGTCCCATCTCCTCGCCCTTTGCTGAAATTTTCGCCATTTTCATAGAGGCCGTTGTAATGGAGTTGTTTACAAGCGATATGAGATGTGATGCGCTTTGGTATGGGCTCGTACACTCACAAAGAGTGGGGCGAGGATGCTCGACACGGACGAGCAGCGCACGTTGGATATGATATTTCGTCACTATCTCCAGAGCTACTATTGCTTCATATTGTCTACATCTGTGAAATTTGCATCTGGGACCTTCTCGTTTTTTACGTTCGAGACTCAAGCAGACAGCTTTTTACAAATGTAATTACATTTTCCAACTCGTCTAGCGAAGACCAATCGTTTGGTGAGCTCATTTTTGCAATCAGATTACTTTTGGCAACACAACAAAAAATAACGCCTCAAGCCCCTGGAAGAAAATATAAATCATTCAGCTCCCAGCGTCCGATACTGCTCTAGATGCGTTGCTTCCGTCTCCAATGGCGTTTTATATGTAAACGAAACGATTAACTACTATGTATATGTTTTACAGAACGGGAGAAGAAGAATCCGCATGCCAAGGGGGGCAGCGCGGTCGGCACGAGCCAGAGAGTAATTGTGCGCATGACCGAGCGGTTCAAGACCGTTGTTCAAATCTACCTGCGCAACTCCAAGGTCTACAACATAACGCAACGCCCCGGAAGACCCTCCAGTCTGACGCCAGCCACCCTTCGCCGCACCATCCGAGCAGCTCAGATCAGCCGCTACAGCTCGTCACAGCTTATCCGCTCACTCGATTTGGCAATCTCCGCTTGCTCCGCGTGCGACGTGCTTGCGCAAGAAGACACGCTGCGCTACGTGAAGCGCAAGAGCAGCCCCGTGCTCAAGAAAGCCCACAAGCTGGTTCGCCTCGAGTGGGCTCGTGCGTCAATGACCCTCGGGGCCAACTGAGATTTGGTGATCTTATCTGACGAGAAGAAGTTCAGCCTCAACGGCCCCTACGGTCTCCAGCACTGCTGGCACGACCTCCTCCGGAAGGAGCAGGTGTTTTCGAGGCGCCAGACAGGAGGCGAAGCGATGGTGGTGTGAAGAGCGTTCTTCGCAAAAAGAAAGTCTCGTTTGGCCGTTCTGCACGGCAAGCAGAACAGCGAAACGTATGTGCACACTCTTCAGGAAAACTTGCTTCCGTTCGCACAGCAGCACTCACACAGGTTCACCTTCTAGTAAGATAACGCCTTGATCCACCACTCGCACTACATCATGGGCTGGTTTGCCGAGCAGGATGTGACCGCCATGCGCTGGCCAGCACTGTCTCCGAACCTCAACCCAATCGAGAATGTGGGAGCATGCTCGCCCGTCGCGTTTACCACGGATGAAGAAAGTTCTCCAACAAGCAGGAGCTCCAGTCCGCCATTTTCCAACCTGGGACGAGATTGAGGCTGGGTACACCGAACGACTTGCCCGTTCGATGAGCAACCGATGCATCGTTATTTTACATCTCATGGGGAGCAAGCCACCGTATTAGCAACCGTTGATACTTGCTTAAACGCTTTAATTATCAATGTTACCGGCTTAGTCTTATAAATAATTTCACCCCAAAAAAGCAATATTTCTTTCAGCTCCATGAGTTTTTGGTTTTGGATGTTGAAATTAGCACTACGAGCTGAATGCGTAAACAGAAGCAACGTGTCCAAATTTCAGCCAATTTGATGAAGATTTTCGCTCACAACACGAAAAAGTTGGGTGGTCTTATAATCCCTGCCACCACTGTAGCATTACTGACTCGGACTCGCTAATTTTGTAAAACGTACGTTCAGCGTCACGGTCAAGAAACTGACCAGTTTATTCACAACACCGGGATCGCAAAAATTTTCTCCAATTTTCATGGGACCACGATAACCGATCTCGTGGCTCATGCCAGGTTTAAGTGATCCCTGCTCTAACCTCTAGGACACACCTCATTCATTTGCAATTCCTTCACGCTTTGGGTGGCATTTGCTGGAATTCCTTTGGTTCTACTGATCGTAGCTCTTCGAGGCTTGCGTACTTAGGGGAACCCTCGCTTTCGCTTATGTTGGAGCACAATTCCTCTCGACAATATTCATGGAAGCAGTGGACTGATGCTTTTACTCGCTCTAACCTCTGTCAACTTTGATTCTTCTCCCGTTTTTTGACAGGATTGCGACTTTACTGAGCAGGATTGGAATATTCATGAGCTGCAGTATCAGTGTCGTTGCTCTTCGTTACAAATCAAGTTGGAGGCCAAGAGGGAGATACACTTCGTCACAACTATCTCAGCAACTGGGGGGATTTACAAGCGCCGACACCTCGCAATATTGCGAGAAGTCGCACCGATTGGATCAATTTCACAGTATTGTACTTAGCATGTAATAGGTGCAACCCAACGCGAGAGCGCATATTTGCCAACCGCTGGTAATAGAGCTGGTGTGCTAAACGTCAAAGCGTACTGAATGTTCGAGAGGGAACTGAGCTGTAGGTTGTTGACATGCAAGTCATTGAGTGAACGAGCTTGGGTTGACTGACTTGTCATGCTCATAAAGTACAAAGGTCTCGACCGATTTCAGTGGGAACCATTATGGCCCCAGTAGACAGACGTCCAATTTCTCCCAACAACTGGCGCTTTACTCAACAGCAACATATAACGATAAGAGAGCGGTACTTCACTAGTCGCTGAGCAATTACCACTGCCTTGCTCTGCGCTCGTGTGATGATAACCTATTAGATTATTCACGACTTTTTCGTTGGGTCGGGAGCAAGTAGGAACACGAGGTCGCGCTATAGAGAACACACAGGCTTCTTAGATTCTCACATGTGTCGCTGGAGCGCTGGACTGGTCGGTTGTCATTGATAGACGTGCTTGCCAGTAGTTATCCTGCGAGAAGCTCCGCCAGCTCCGTCGGCAATGTCGAGGAGGTCGGCGGTAGTAAGGCAGCACACAATCACGAACAACGAATCGACGGGAGCGCTTCCAGGAGCACCCTTCGTGTCTCCCCACCGAAGCTCTTGGTTCAATAGCGTTCGGGTTGCTGGAGCCATCCAACCCCGAAATCAAAAACCGCTCTTCAATCCTGGATGATGCAACCTAATAACTGGAAGATCTTCGCGCGATATCAACCACTGCCCACCTGACTGGATGGATGGTCCCGAAGATGGCATCCCACAACCGCCGCGTCGATTAGCATTGCATACAAATATGAGCTACGGTCGACCACAGGGCTTGACTTGGCACTTGTTACTTTGGCTTCGACGACCCACAAGCTGGTCTTCGAATGACTGTATTGACAGTGGTGTGCATGAGCATTAGAGGTGGACAGACAAGAGGAGAGTCCAAGCTTGGCCCTCGTGGCCAACGTGTCATTTTTGCCGAGCACAGTAGAACGGCTGCATCGAACTGTTGTAGACTTGGTGGGGTCATCGATTGAAGAAGCGGAGCAGAAGATCATTGGTGGGCTGAATGAGTGACAGCGATGGTATCTCGGTAGGTTCCCCTGTTGCCTGCCATGATGTCATTATGCCTCTCCAAACCTAATGAATCACAGTTAATGCTTTTCAAAATTTACTCTCGACGACCAATTGTTGTTGTTTCTCTCACTGACACAAAGAAATTAAATAGAAGCGCGATGGAGGGACGGTCATCCGGCAGCCATCCTCGCCTCGCACAATAGTGCTCGCTTGTTGTCTCCATCTGTCTACCTCCAGCGCGGGTGGTGACGGTACCACGCCGCGTCGTTGTACTCCTTCGAGCCGAAGAACTCGATGAGATAGTCCATGCAGTCGCTGAACGATGGGATCTCGGCGCCTCGTCGCGAGAGCTGCTGCTGCTGGTGGTGGGGGGGGACTACGAGTATGTTCTCACTGACGTCTCTGGCATGGGAGTGATGATGGTGGTGGTAGCGGCCAAAATGGTCTGCGTCTTGGTATCCGAAGTCACTCCCAGAGTGACTACGCGCAAAGCCCTCCGAACCTCGCCCTCCACGGTGGTGAACGTGGGCATCACGACCAAGGTACTCGTATTCCTGAAAATGGTCCGAGCTCGAGTTCTGGGGTGCTGCGCCTTCCTCCTGAATCTCGTACTGCCGACGGCGGTGGGCCACGTGTCGCTCGTACTCTTCGTGGTACTGGTGGTGCTGCTGGTGGTGCTGACCAAAGTAATAGCTCGGCGCTGGCGCTCTTCCACCGCGAGTCATCACCACAGTCGTCAACGACGACGACGACAACGACGAGTCGATTTCCATCGTATCCATCGAGTGTCTAGAGGACGACGATACGGAGGAGCTCGATACGCTAGACGCGCCCGAGACCCGCTCACTCTCCAGCTCGCGCGCGAGGTGCAGTGACTCGTCGTCGATGCGGTGCTCCGGTCTCAGCAGCTTCTTGCGCTCCTTGCGCAGCCCTCGGAGCCTGCGCGCGACCTTCTCGTGGTACTTTTGCGCGTGGGTCTGCACCTGGCGCACGGAGCGCGTGCCCACATGGTCGGCGATGCACTTCCATGGGCCCGTGGGGAAGAGCTGCAGGCCCTCGAGGTACCGGTCGTGCTCGTCCTGCGACCAGAGGCCGCCTCCGCTCGCTCCGCCTGCTGTCTGTGACGATTGCTCGGAGGCGCTGGCGCTCATGATGGCATTGAGGGATCAGGCGAGTGGCGAGTGACTCGTAAGGCGACGAATAGGAAGTGGCTTGGGTTGTGAGATGAAACCCTGGACTGTTGGCTGAATGGCTAACGGATGGGACTGCTTTTCTAATCACCCGTGATAGAACGCGAAGAAGGGAATAGAGAAAGGCTGAGGGGGGGTTGGACTGGTTATGTAAAAAGTCGAGCTGATACCAGAAAAGGGTACTGGAGCCAAATAGAACATCAAACCTTAAATCAGTAGCTGCAAGTTTTGCATACAAGGCATTAGCAAATCTAAATAGCTGTCCATGCGTATTGCACTTAAAACAGTGCAAAATTATGCCGAAAACCACGCAACGCGCACACCACATGTTTCTGTCTTTTTCCAAGTGAAGTCACAAACGGTGAAGTATAAAGTTAGTACACTGCTTCATAAGCAAAACAATATACTTAGAAGAGTTAAAAATGTGCTGTTTATCTATCTGTCTAATACGTACTGATTTTGGGACAGCAGCAGAGCACTCTATGTGTGAGGTGGATTGTTTTTGAGCGGAAATATCGAATACGTTTATAAAATACATCCTTTTGTCCCAATCCAGGTCAGCAAACAGGGCCACTGCGACGCAACGTCGCTCATTTTGATGCACACGAAAGGCAGCTAGTAGTCTGATTGCTCCTACAACAACCAAGTGTTCACGCTGGCTGTCAACTTCTGGAATGCACGAATGGTGATGGATGGAATGTCCTAGAACACCACGAAGCAGATGGTGTGGTGTGGTGGTGTGGTAGTCGCACAGACCTGTAGATGACAACACAATCAAGATGCCAAGCAAGCTGCTGAAGAGCTAGTTCGTCTTCAGGTTCTGTACGTAGTTCAGCACGCGTTTGTAGCTGAACTGGCATGCAGCTACAGTGACTGCTGGCGTGGATTGATTGCCACAGACGCCGAGGCTGTAGACGCACGCAGCATCGGTCCTTTTGTAGACGCACTCGCACGCATCTTCACTTTTTCTTTGCGTTTTTGTGAAGCCAGTCGAAAAACAGTCCAGAATGTGTCACTTTCGCTCATGAGTTTGACTGGGTGAGCTCCTCAGTCAGATTAAAGATGCATGAGATGAGATCTCAGTCCCAAATACATGATCTCACAGTTGATTGTAGCGATCGCCTGCTGAAATGGACGGACGAGCAAGTAGGCGACAACCACAACAACAAAAACTCGCTTTATCATAAAGCAGCGAAGCGAGAATGATCAAGAGATCCTTTAGAGACTTCGTAGGATAGGTGCAACGACGACGCCATGACCTAACATTATTAATACTTTTGGTTGTATGGTGGCTGGAATTCCATGAGCTGACACTTTTACAGCTGCTATTATTTATGTGTGGCAGAACAGAAGCTGCGTGTGAGCGTTGTTTACCGTATCCACTTTAAAAACAGCACCACACACACGTCATCCATTGCATTCACGGGTCTGTGATTTGAGATTTGTGGGTGTCGTTCAAGTGCGTACAGCGCAAGCGCATTCGCAATCGTAATCGATGAAGACGAGCTGAGAGAGAGGCTATCATGCGTTCTATCGACCAGGTCGCCAGATCCCAATACAAACGTACTGTACTGCATGCAATCCACGCAACGAGCGTAGACATAAGAAGCCTCTTGCCGAACATTTAGGAACAGTCTCAATGGTTGACAAGCACAAGTGTGAACAAGTTGCTGGGTTGGTTCTGTGAGGTCTTTTTCGCTGCTCACACAGCAGCAGAAAAGCGAGTGATAGACTTTTCAAGTCACTTTGCTCTCAAACAGACGTAGTTCCTTGTCTACATGGATGTATAGTCCTGCAAATCAGCCGCAGTGAGAGATATTCAAGTGTACACGACAGTTTAATTTTGTAGACCTTTATATATGATATTTCTGGGAGCTTGAACCCACCGATTTCACACTTTTGGCTAAACCCCTTCCCTCGAGCGGAATCAGTCTGCATTTCAAGAATAAATGTGCATTTGAATTAACATATTGCGTTATGAGAAATATTTCCTATAAGTCGTTCTCTCATTAGTTGTATGCTCAACACGTCTTCAAAATGCATTATTTATACTATAGGACCTTCATCAGCTGGAACAATGTCTGCGATGCGCATGCAAGTTCGAATTTTGTCTCCATCTTACAAAAATCAAGTCAAAAGCTCACCATCGTTCTTTCCCTCCCTCCAGCGCATCCCTCCGATGTCATAAAACCTCCAGCCCTCTCCGCGCTTCGTGGCCTGCGTGTGACTTGACTCCTCCACGACAAACAACAGCAAGGCTCCCTTCTCACAGCCTTCATCACCACCACCACGTGACGAGAGAGAGCCCTCTGTCATTACCACGAGCCCCCCCATGTCCAAGGCGGCGTCCAAGAAGGCGCTCGCGCAGCAGAACACGTTCCGCGGCGTCTGGTCGCAGGACGAGCACGACCTCTTCCTCGAGGCGCTGCAGCTTCATCCACAGGGGCCATGGAAGGTCGTCGCGGAGCACATCGGCACGCGCTCCGTGCGCCAGGTGCAGACCCACGCGCAGAAGTACCATGAAAAGGTCGCGAGGAGACTGCTCGGACTGCGCAAGGAGCGCAAGAAGATGGTGCGCTCCGAGCACCGCATCGACGACGAGATGATGAACCTCTGTCGCGACATTGAGCACAACGGACGGCTCTCGACCGTCAGCTCGATGAGCAGCTCGTCGCAGGCGTCCTCGGTCGCGACCACAGTGGCGAGCGGTCTTAGCCACCACCACGGCGGCGCGTCCTGCGAATCTTGCGGCGCGCGGCCCTTGTCGACGTTTACGATATCGACGCCGTCGTCGATATCCTCCTACTCGTCGACGTCTTCGTTTGCGAGTCATCACCACAATCAATACCAGGACCCGTATGAGCAGGAGTATGACGAGATCATCTCGTTTGGCGACGACGACGCGATCTGCGAAGAAGAAGACGAAGACATGGACATGGGAGGAGATTCAGGGATGTATGCTGGTAGCGAAGGTGGAGGGATGGGGATGCAGCCCGCGCCGTTCGATGTTCAGGCCGAGGCCGCGGCCCGTCAGGTAGCAGCGCAGCACGCAACAGAAGAGAAGCGCGAGCTGCCGTCGTTCAGTGACTGCCTCGACTTCCTCATTGACACCTTCAGCTCGTCCTCGTCGTCGTTGCGCCATCACAATAACAGACACCACCGGTGGGGGCGGTGAACAGAGAGAGAGAAAGAAAGAGATGTCTGCTGATTTAATGGATGAAGGGCCAGTCGCCAATGTCCAAGAGCTTTTGCCAAGAAGAAGAAGGAAGAGCGACAACAAGGAGGCGGCTACTGTGTATTGTGTGCTGTAGATATTATTTTATAAACGCTCTTTTGTAGATAAACTAAGAAAACAAGAAAGCATCTTTTTTGCATGAATGAGTGAGCATCTAAAGATCCACGCTACTGACAGCCTAAACCCAGCCTCTACTACATAGTAAACGCAAGCGCTTCAAGCACCGGTGAAAATATTTATTCTACCAGCGCTGTTGCTGAAAATACGCGAGGGCGCCGGAAAGGTGTATCAAATGACTATAATCGAGGCCTTACGTCTGATCAAAGAAAAAAACAACCGGGACGAGCAGCAACGAGTCTAGGCAAGGCGGCAGTAGCAAGAGAACGAACAAGTCCGAAACCCCGTGGAGTTGTCACTTACCGCGAACACAAGAAAATGACAGATTTCCTCGATAACCAGCCAATAGCGCAACTCTACTGAGAAGAGCCAAGATCCAACCTCACCAGGATGACGTGTGTGTGTGTGTGTGTGTGTATGTCTCGCAACGAAAGGACCATCCAATACTGCGCGCTGGGAAGTCGGTCAGCATGGGCTTCTAGGCATCCGAGCAGTCTTCGAATGCGTGATTGATCAAGCGAGCTGAGACGTTCTCAGCGCTGTCCACTTCTCCAGCCAAGATCCACAGTGTAATCCATCAACCACAAGGTAGCAAGGCAACCGAGATGGATGGATACTCTGCATACCTTGGAGGCTGAGAGCACTCAAGCACGTTTCACTGCTACAGTGAGGCTCTAAGAGACGATCGATTCGCTATGTCGCACGCACACAGGAGGGCAGAGGCCTCTGATTCTGTGCGAACAAGTGTGAGTTACAGCGGAGAACTATGGATACAAAACCAACAGCTCAGCCAGTCAATAGCTGGTTTTGTTCATAAAAAAGACACTGAACTTCAATTGTTACAAACTGTATCCACAATATATCATTTTAACGAGTGGACACAGTAACTCCTGCAAAATGGGATCCACAATAGGAGATGAGGTTAGTTCTCAAAAACTCCATGGCTTGTATGTAACTTTGGATGCTTATCCAAAAGATCAAACTCTATCAGTGCTTTGAGTTGTATAGGTATGTATCTCTCTTTGCCCAGGCCTCCTCTTTGATAAATTGTGCCCTTTGAGGCTGCCTATACCTACGTTTCTTTCAGAGTGAACATGCAATAGCCCTCGATCATCTCTGGTTGATCAGAGGATGGTTTATGATGTCCTCGGGTTGTGTGATTGTGGGTGTCTTTCGTCGCTTCGCAAGATCGAAAATGTATCCATCAGTTCGAAGGCTTCGGACTGGATTATCATGACAGAATCCTCGACAGGCTTCTGTAAAACATCGTGTTCACATACACATCGCGCTCTGAGCACCAGTGGTTGGTGCGCATGTATGACACAAGGCGCCTCAATCGGGCTTGCTTTGGTGTAGCAACCGAGATGAGCCGTGAACACTTTGCTTACTGGTTCGCATTCATATTACCGAATTGGTTCGATTCCGTGAGTTGGAAAGGACCGAGTCTCACGGTGAACCCCGTCTATTGCCAACCTAGGTCCGACTCGTACTGGTCAGAGGAAAATGGCTACCTGCTGCAGTGTTGATGGACGTCGTCCTAGATTCCGTGCAGCGTGGATATCGATGGACGACCGAGCGTCGCTGAGTGGAGGCGAGGCAATCTACCTAGGGTAAATGGCTCATTCCTAAACATATTAGTTCTCGCTTACCCGCAACGAGAAGCATGGACAACACTGACAGCAGCACTAGTGCTAATCCGCGAATTGAGCGTGGCGTGTGGTCTGAAGCAGAGCACGGCAGGTTTCTCGACGCACTGAAAGTCTACCCTGAAGGGCCGTGGAAGGCTGTCGCGGACCATGTTGGCACTCGCTCGTCGCGTCAGGTGCAGACCCACGCCCAGCGCTACTACGAGAAAGTCGCTCGTCGTGTCCGCGGGTTGCGCAAGGATCGCAAGAACGTGGTTCGCTCCGAGCATCGACTCGACGACGAGATGGCTGGACTCTGTAGGGATGTCGAGGATGACGAGCAAGCTGGTGAAAAGGTACACGTAGCTGCAAGCCGCCGTAAGCTCAGCGTCATTGCGATGCGTAGACGCGGTGGTACTTCTTCTGTCGTGACTGGTACTCAAGAAGGCGCTGCTGCTGCTGAAGAGATGAAGTCATCAAGTCCAAGGAACTTTGCGGATGACAGCAGCGACTCGCTCTCCTCGCTGGACGACGACTACCTCGATTTCTTGCTGGGGATCCTGGTAAACCGGGAGTACGCCGAGGAACAAAAGTAAAGTCGACAGCTACTAACTACGTGTGCCTCCCTTCATTCAAAGTTCAGATATGACCTGCCCGGGTTTAACGAAATGCGCTTCGCTAGTAAATTCAAAATGAAGTCGAAGCTAAATGCCCTTACCATTTCGTTGTATGGCTACAAGATTGTGAGTTTAGTCAACGAAAGTGAGATACAGGATGGTACTTCTATAGCTACTCAATGCCCATACTCTTTGCCACTACTACCACTACTACTATGGTTTCGACTTGGAGATCGCCGAGCTCGTCGGTCGCTCGTGACTACACCGAGCGCAGCGTGTCGATTGCTTGGTTGGCGCCCTGATCTAATCTTTTGATGCTGCTTTGACAGTGGGTCGCTCTTGCACTGGACCCCGACGGTGTCTGCAATGTGCTGGACGTCGGGCTCGCTTGTTTATCAAGCAACTTCCGTTTGTTTGTTCAGATCAATCCGCCTGTAAGTGAAGGTAAAAGCATAGATAGCAGCTTTTAGAGTTTACAACTTTTCTAATTCAGGTTCATTTTGATTAATTCTACATCATTTCGTCTACTGTTTGTCTGCCTATCGGGTAGTGTTACAAGCTCATTGGCTGATCGTCTTCTGCATCTAGGATCTGAACTAAGTAGCTCAAGTAGCTGTCGTCGATGTCGATGAAGGCGTCGGCACCATCAACAGCTGAGGTTGCATTGTCTTCGTCCTGGAGTAGAGCGTCGATCCAGCCCAGGTGCTCATCGGCTCTTAGTCGGGTCACCCAGTCCGTATCGTCTAGGTCTTCAGAAATGCCAAGCTCCACGGCCTGGAGTCCGCGCTGGAGCTGGCTTATCTGGGTATCGCCAGTTACTTTGGACTTGAAGAGACCCAGTGTGCTTTCATCCATGCGGTGCTCGGAGCGAACGACTTTCTTGCGATCCTTGCGTAGTCCACGCACGTGACGCGCCACTTTCTCGTAGTATTTCTGCGCGTGGGTCTGCACCTGACGCGCTGAGCGAGTGCCGACAAGGATTGCAATGTTTTTCCACGGACCCTCTGGGTATATCCGGAGTCCCTCGAGGAACTTGGCGTGTTCTTGCTCAGACCAAACACCGCGCTCAGTGATCTGGGTGGTGGTGGAGGCAGCTTCGGTGGTTGAGGAGCTCATTGCTAGTTGGAAGGTGGAAATGATAATGAAAGGACGGGTGTAAACGACATCAAACAGCTGGCGATCTGCGTAAAGTATCCACTTGGCGATGCAATACGCGCTTACACAAGAGCACGTTCGACTAAGTGACGGAACCCTGATAATCCAGTGCTCATGACCAGGTTATACCTTTGCGAAACGCGATCACGCACATGAACCGTGGTACATGCACACTTGCTCGACTATCCACTTGTGTGTGGTTATCGCTCACTAAATGGGAGTAATAGAGTATAAATCGCCTGGGCAAATCCATTTTGTGCGTTGTTATTATATCGCTCGAAGGTCGGAAGATTCACATCTTCGATGAGGGAGATGGTGAAAGTGCATGTTTTATGGACTGTGTACTCATTTCAGAGAGAAAATATCCAGTGGAACTGAGGAACTCTGTTGTCGGCTTCCTACAGTATATCGCTAAACTACTTGTACTTCTAGCAACAAAATGCGTTTGCGGATAGTGCAGCTGTAATAAGTCATGTGTTGGGTGAGAAAAGGAAAACACTCAGAGCTATGGCATGCCCGCATGCTCTTGGTTCGGCGCACATTTCCAAGTGGTGTTGCCCGCATAAACAAAATTTGTAGTTGTGTTTGGACTTATTTGTTGCTGATACTGTAGTAGTAATAGTGCTTGGAGTTAGTTCGGACCTACGGAGGGTATTGACTTTGACGTTGACGATTATGTGTGTTGGTGACTACCAACTTGGCTTGAGTCGTGGACTTAGCTGGCATGTTGAACGCTGAAATCACTCGAGTCGAGGATCTCAATCAGGTAGTTGAGGTAGCAGTCGTCGACGTCCTGGAGGGCATCAACTTCAGTTGAGGTGTGCGCAGCCCAGGACGCCAGTTCTTCGTCGTCAAAGAGCGCGTCCACCCAGTCTAGAGACGTGGTCGCATCGAAGGATGGCTGTTCGCCCGACGCCGAGGTCCAGCTCTCTTCTTGTACGCCTTCAGCATCCAAGAACGCATCGCTGCTCCCACAGCTTGTAGCAACTGCTTTGAGTCCTCGACGGATCTGACCAATACGAACACCAGTCTCCGCCAACTCTGGGACTGAACACAGCGTCGCCATGTCCTCGCCGAGACGGTGCTCAGAGCGAGCAATGTGCTTGCGGTCCTTGCGTAGTCCTCGCATG
>JAADVO010000444.1:0-26899 GCA_023335655.1 Globisporangium spiculum | reverse complement strand
TGATACAGCATTGATATTGTGGTGAAGCATGCAGCTACATGCATACGGACGGACAACTTGATGATGATGAGCAAGCTGCAAGTGACGACGGGGCGTCGATGCGCTTCTCGTTCACCACTGCGACGTTCGGCGACAGGAAGCAGACACGTTGCGTCATTTGGTGACAAGACTGATCATTCCAGGCATTCAATTTGCTTTATTGTGTGAAGTCCAGACTTGCAGTCAGATTCATGTGCACATTCGTTGAGACGAGTGGAATAATAAAGCTAGCTGTTGAGTGCATCGAAATGACAAGTATGAAATGCTTTGGAGCGTGTGAAAATGGAGTAGGTACGCGGTAGATAAGCTGAGCAAGATCACGCAGGACGAGCGAACGAGCAGGTCACGTGAGCGCCGCAGTATAGAAAGATGCAGCACAGAATGAACACGTTCGCCTGGAGAGTAGAGTATTGTAGAATAGAGAGAAATGATAGTTCGACCAATTTGTGGTTGGGGGGAGTGAGTGACAATGTGGATCAAACGCGGGAGCGAGAGTAACTCGGAGCGGGGTTCGTGCTCTTGTTATCTTCACTGGGGTTATCTGACCTAGAAAAGATTGATCACAAGGCTACATCATTCGAAAACCAGCGCGAGCCCAGCAATCCCTCTCATAGATCAAAGCGCGCGCTATGGCAAGAACTGACACCCTGTACTGGGTGGATAGGATCCAGGACCGAGGAAGAGGAGCCAGGCTGCAAGAGAGAGATTGAGAGCGTCGGTCTTGTGTGCCTGAGTGAATAGAGAGAGTAAAGGGCTGGCACTCGGCAGTGTGTGTACTATCATAATAATGAGACAAAAGTGTATCCATTTGCTTTGAGGTGTCAACTGTCCATTAAGTGCGCGTCGGGTCCACCGCCCGGACTTAACTGTTTTGGCGGGAACGCGATTTGTTTTTAGCGCCAATCAAAACAGCTGAAGAGCGCGATTTTGCAACGTCAGCTGAAAAAACGCGTGAAGCGTGAAGCGAACATGCTGTGGCCACGCGAGGAGTTCCATGCCGCGTACGGGCAGATCAAGCATGACGGCATCAAGAGCGGCGGCTGCAGTGTACTTATCCTTGTTGCACTTGATGTCGACGCGCTCTGCGCCTGCGAGATCCTCACGAGTCTCTTCAAGGCGGACTTTCTGAGCTACACGCTGCTTGCGGTGCGTGGGTACGACGACATCCTGCGCATCCGCGAGGCGCGCATTCGCGATGACGACGGGAACGTAAAAGCGAGCGAGCTGCGCTCGGTGGTTATGATCAACTGCGGTGCGATCGTGAACGTGATGGAGCTGCTGGCGCTCCCGCCGCACATGCGATGCTACATTTTCGACAGCCACCGCCCGATCCACTTGGCAAACATCTACGACCAGAGCCAGCAGATCGTTGTCTTTGACGACGGATCGCAATCGATTGAAGACTACCCAGCGGATGGTTCGGACATCGAGAACGACGACTTCGAAGATGAGGAAGATGAGGAGGAGGACGAAGAGGAGGATGAAGAAGACGACGACGACGCCGATGGTAATGAAGATGACGATGACGAGGGTGAAGCAGAGGTCGACTTTGGAGCCATTTCTGGAGTACAGCAAGAAGAAGACGATGGCGAAGAAGAGGAAGGAAATGAAGGAGCTGAAGAGACGCCAGTGCCGTCTTTACCAGGCTCTACGACTGTACCAGGAGAAAAACGGAAACGCGTTGATGAGGATGATGAAGAAGGTGATGCAGACGATGTTGACGCTGACGTTGACGCTGATGAAGGTGTATCATCTAAGAAAATCAAGGATCTCAGTATGTCGCCAGCGTCACCTCAGCACGGCGAGAACACTGAGGGTACCCTGACTGACTCACATGCAGAAGGCGAGTCCGCAAGCGACCAAGACGCGCTGAAGCTCTCCAAGCGCAAACGCCGGGAAGAGATCCTGCGGTACTACCGCGGATCGTACAACGGCGCGCCAGCTGCAACGATCGCGTTCGAACTGGCACAGCAGATGAACAGCTCGCAGCGCGATTTGCTATGGTTTGCGATCATCGGGCTTACGAAACAGTTCGTGATGGAGGAGATCGATTCGGACAACTACAACCTCATGATCGACCGTTTCCAGGATGAGGTGCTGGCGCTCGACACGACGTCGTCCTCAACGGCTACACCAGGCGCTGATGACGGCCACGTACTCAACCCCGCGTACGAGCATGGGAAAATCACGTTTGAGGAAGAGTTCCGCTTCATGTGTTACCGCCACTGGTCGCTTTACGAGGCGATGTACTACTCGGACTACGTCGCGTCCAAGCTGGGACTGTATCTGGATCAAGCGAGACGCTTCGGTGCGCGTAGCGCTGCGAGTGCGAGCGACGGCGAGACATCTTTGCACGTGTTCTTGGCGCGCATGGGGTTCTCGCTGCGCCAGAGCCAGCAGAAATTCACGTACATGCCGCTCGAGATGAAGCAGATGCTGCGCGAGAAGACGCAGGAGATCGCACCAGAGTTCGGCCTCGACGACCTCTTCTACGGCTCGTTCAAGCGCCAGTTTGCGTTCCAGTACCAGCTGTGCGCCGCCGACGCTGTGCGCGGTCTGCAGGCATTGCTTGAAGCCCCTGAGTCGTACATCTCGTCCGTGTTTCAGGCAGAGAACCACCAGCAGCAAAACACATGGGCGAGCATGTTCACAATCGACACGAACGGCATCTCATACAACGGGAAGGATGCCAAGGATGCTGAGGATGATAATGGCGAGGAGCTCCAAGATTTCCGACAGCAGAACTTTGTCCTGGCGCACACCGCACTCTCATGCCGCTCTGTTGCCTCGAGCAAACTCATGGAGAGTGGCATCAAGGTCGCGATGGAGCTCAAGCAGGCGATTGTGCGCGTGGGCATCTCCATCATGGAGCGCAAGCTCATTGTGCGCGTCAAGCACTTCCGCTATATCTCGCTCACTGTGCCTGAGCGCGAACAGGAGCTCTTTGCGAATGCGAACGTGCTCACCCAACTCGCGCTCTTCCTGCTCAACGTCCACCGTGCGAGTGGCAAGTGGGGCGGCGGCACGAAGCAGAAATCTGTAAAGAAGAGCGATGGAGACGGTGCTGACGAAGCTGACGAGGCTGACGAACTGAGTGCAGCGGCGGCGGCGAACAAATCCATCGTGCCGCTGGTGCTGATCACTCGCAACCCAGCGCAGAACTGCTTCCTGGTCGTCGGCATCACGTGTCCGACGAACCCGGGCGAGATCCATCGAAAGTGCGTATTGCTGCTTGTGATTTGCTCTATCTTGAACCTGCTCGATAGTGGCACTGACTTGTCGATCCTCTTTCTTTGTTCTCAGCACTCTGGGCACGGCGTTCAAGTTGGCGGCAGGCGAGACTGGCGCGAACTTCCGCCAGGACGGCTTCACGAGCGCCGTGATGGAGATCCAAATGGACGAGATTCAGTACTTTGTCGAACAGCTACACAATGTGCTGGATGCGTAAAGCAGGTAAATGACAATACAAGATCACTATAAACGATCATTTACCTTGTCAGCGTCTTTTTCCACCTATCCCCTGTTTGTTCAGACAACATCTAGTTCTCCTGGTGCACAAGCGGAGTGTACGCCGAGTCGTACCAGTCTTTCGTGGTGTAGAGCCCTCGCCATCCGCGTAGAGGACGCTCGCACGCGTACTGCGCGATGCAGCGCAACGCAATCTGCTTTTCCGCGTACTTGACGACGATCAACGCGACGGTGACTACGAGCACACCTTCGTGGATGAACGAAAAATACACCAAGCCGCACACAAACGCGACAAACACATTGATGATCGAGCCGACATTCCAGACGCCAAACTGTTAAAGCACAAAGAGAGGCAACACAAAATTCGTTCATTAGCAAGTGAATCAAGAAGGGAGAACGGCAATGCCATCAGAGGTTTGCTCACCAATTTCCCGTAGAAAACGCTCTTTTTCGCGAGAAAGACCAGTCCGATGCCTGGCGCGCCGATGATCGCAGCTGGGAGAATCCATACGACTGATAACACCGCCACCTACAGCTCAAACAACACCGAGAATTGCATAAGCTTATCAATATACTGACAAATTAGACGGTATGAAGCAAATTGAACGCACCCTTGAGCATCCTGAGTCCGACGAAGTCGGATCCTCGACTTGAATGCAGTAGTACTCCATCAAGATCCAGAATACGAGCGCAAAGTCCAACACGATACACACGAGCAACGAGAATGGCAGTAGCCACGACCGCGTCAACTGGGTCGGCGGAGCGACATTGTAGAGCCCAAACAACGGAGAAAGCGGCTGCAAGAGCGCAAACAGACGCCTCAGAGAGTCGCGAGACACAAGTGCAGCGAGCGCATTGTTTGCAGTCGACGACGGACCACGGCGCTTCTTCTTGGATGTCGGCGACAATAGAGTGTGCATCTCAGCTCCTGCATCACGTGGAGACTGCGGGTCCGGGTCTGCGAACAGCGCCTCCATTCGGATCTGAGAGAATCGGAACTCGGCAGATCGAGGGTCGCTATCCCGTGGCGAATGCTTTCGCGGGTATTTATCAACGGATGTTGCACTGATATCAAGAGTGTCCTCTTCGCCAAGAGGCAAGTGTCCATCTCCGCTGGATCTGCCTTCTTCTTCCCAACTTTTTTTGATCTGGAACGCAAACTTGAACGGGTCCTGATTGAAGTTCTGCAGCACGGGATCAACATTTTCCAGCTCCCAGCACGCAAAGCAGTCTTCGTTCGACTCGGTGTTGACTGCAGACTCGACCGAGAAGAAGCCGAACGCTACGATAAACCCATCGCCTTCGTGCCGTTTGTTAAAATTCTCAACGAATGCAAAAAGATCTTTCACCGCATTTGCGCACTCGATGATTTGCGCCTGCGAGGTCGGCTGAGGAATCACGCGAAGCTTTCGGTTGACGTCCGCGACAAAGTTAATCCAAAAGTCGTGCTTCAAAAGCTCCAGTCGCGACGGCACTGCTCGCACGTAAATGTCGTTCGTGTCAATGTGATACGGTCGGAAGAAAGAGCCGCTGCCAGCGACGACGATGGTCAAACTTCCAATGTGGCGGGTGTCCAGCAGTGACAGCGATGACACCCCAGGCGGCACCAGTACGTCAATATACGCGAGCGAGAAATCCGGGCTGAAGCCGATCTTGAGCTTTGCGCCATGAACGCGAAAGTTCATCTCGCGGAAGAACCCAGCGCCGTGGTCTTCAATGTACTTGGCGAGCTTCTCGACTCGTCTCAGCTGCCGTCGTCGTTTGAAAAGCGTGCCGAGTGGTGGAACCACGCAGAGCAACAAGCGATAGACCCACGCCTCCCAGCTCTTGGTGTCCCAGCGCAGCAGCTCATTGCAAGTGGACGCAAACGACAGGTACAGTCCTTCGTACACGATCTCACGCATCGCGAGCGGCAGGAACGACGCATTCAGTGTCCACGAGCTCTCCAAATGGTTGTCTCCGGAAAAGTAGAGCCGCGCCAGGTGCGCATCAAGATCCTGGTCCGTGAGTCGCGGCGTCAAGTTGCGCGTCAACTTTGCCAAAGAGAGCTGGTCGCGAAGCGTCTGTGCCTTGTACTCTGCAAACCTCCGTTTCTGGTACTGCGAGCTCCGGTACGAGATGAACCCCCATGTGCCAAAGAGAGCGCCGGTGAGAGAGAACACCAGGAGGACAAAGCCCAGCGGACCGCCGATGGGCTTCACGAGGCGCTCGAACGGGGTGAGGCAGTCCAGACCGTTCCGTCCTTTGTCGCAGGCATACGTGCAGTTGCCTCGGACATTGAACTGCGAATGCGCGGGCTTGACGTGGCATGTGGCGCACTTGATCGAGCCAACTTTGAGTGTCGTCTCTCCAATGCCGCACACTGTGCAGTTACTGCTTCCAGGTTTTATGGAAATCGTCCCGATTGGGCAGAATCCACACGACGAGCTCCCAGTAGCTGATGCGAATCGCCCAGGACCGCATGGAGCACAGACTTTCGATCCGTTCCCAGCTGCAAAGTGGCCAATGGGGCATGCGAGGCAATCTTTCTTCCCAAAGTCCGAGTTGAACGTTCCAACTGGACACTTGTCACAGATCGCAGCTCCAGTGTGATTCGAGCACGAGCCAGGTTCGCACGGGATGCACTTTGAAAGCGAGCCTGGGCTGTAGCTTCCCTCAGCACACTGCAAACAGAACACGTCGCCACGACCTGCTTCACAGTTTTCTCCAACCATGACGCCAACTGCTCCTGCCTCACCACCGCTGCTCTTTCCCCCCTGCACGGATAGCTTTCCACCGTCTTTGACGAATTTCTCGCTGTTGGCTGTTGCGTCTTTTGCTTTATGGTACGTGATGCGAATGACCCCACCTCCACCACCGCCGCCGAGTTTCTTGGGCTCGTCGTCAGGGAAACCGAGCAGAATTTCCGCTGAGCTCCACACATTCGACCTGTCGGTGATAATGGCACTCTCAGTACCGTCATTCGCTGATATGTGAGACGGATTCGCTGCCTCGCCTCCCTCGAGGTCGATGACGCCACCGCCCGAAATCTCGGAGACAAACAGCGCCATGCTCCCGCCTGAGCCACCACCACCGCGTTTCGATCCGTCACCACCACGAGCACTAATCATCGCGTCTTTCAAAACCTCGAGCTTCGTCGAACCGATGTAAATTACCCCGCCGCCATTGCCGCCGACGGTCTGATCCGGTGTATCGCCACTCGCAGCGCCACTTCCAGGCCACATCGGCCACTTTTTCTCTTCGTCTTCTTCATTATCCTTCCCCAGCAATGGTGTCGATAATGTGGACTGCCGCAGAAGATGAATCCAGAATGCTGCAGAGACGTCGTATGAAGCACCGCCTCCTACGTTCCCAGGCTGGATATTGCCACCTCGTCCGCCATGTCCAGCACCGCCACTTGCTCCACCAATGACGCTACTCTTTCCAGGACCGAAACCGGATTCACACCCAAGCGCGCGGCTTGAAATCGTACCTTGAACTGTAATCATGTCGTCGCTGCACAACAAAATCGCACCAGCTGTGATGTTGCCCAACTGAGCAACTTTGGAAGCGAATACGCTGACTCCGTACGGCAAGCGCTCTAGCGGCAATTCTGCGAGCGTTTTGCATGTCTGGTCGTCTGCTTGGTACTTTATCGGCTCACACTTGCGAATCGTACCGCTGTTGACGTGCTCGATCGTTGCGTTCTTTGCGTCCACAGACATACTCAAGAACGGCGTGTCAAACGGTAAGTCCACGATCGCAGTATCACCCGCTTTGACCGAGATCTGCAAAGCCCCAAGCTGTCCAGGTTGCGGACGCAGCGTGACGTTGTTCCCACTCGACACGCGAATAAAAGGCGTATCGCCATAGCTCAGCAGAGAAGCAAAATCTGGCGGATCCAGCAGCTGCAGAAATCCTTCGATGGTGGACTGCTGACCGGTCTGAACGATGATCCCAGATCGAAACTTGCTCACAGAGTATTTGTCGAAATCCAGATTGCCCGAAGCGACAATAGTGAGAAAGTCGACCAGCAGGAGTCCGTTGGAGATGGACACGTCGGCGCCTTCAAGTCGGAGCCAAAAAAGCTCCTGTTCAGATTGAGCTGATGGCCCAATAAAGCCCTTTTGCACACACGAGAATCAACGAAAGCGGCCATCAGGCTAAGTGAACTGCAGACATATGAAGCGAAGAAAATCATGGTTAGACGCACTATACCTGGATTGTGAGCTGCGAGGCATCGAGATGCACGGATCGATTGCCTTCTAGAGAGTTCACCTGCGACCCAGCGTCGATCTGAGTTGATGTACCATATGACAGTGCAAACACAGTTAGAGTGAAGATCACCACCAATACAGCGTTTACTCTGGTCGAAGTTCATGGAAGATTGTCTTACCACAATGGTGCTCTTGATACCGGATACAGCCGTCTGGAAGCATAAACATCACCATGCATGGTTAATGGTGGTTACCTCTCCCTCCACATGAATATTGCTGTCTATGAATTGCTGTCTCTCACGTACCTGCAGTTTGACGTAGCTCGCGCACACAGTTGCGCCACCGCTAACGAAAACGTGCGTGACAGAGAGAGGTAAAAACGGTTGCCAGCCGCTCGATGCAACGTCGTAAATCGGAGTGCACCCGAAGATCTGGATGCGCTTTGCGGGTCCTTCGTGCTTCAGTCTCCCTCCTTTAATGACGAGTGTGCCGATCACAACCGCTGGATCGTCGTTGTCGCTCCTTTCTTTGCTGCGCAGATCGTCATCCTCGACCGAGTGCTGTAGCTTTAGAATCGTGCCATCGCCACCGAATTGGCACCACTGGATCATTGAGTTCTGCTGAGGCGGAGGAGATCCACCGCCAAATGCTTCTACGTGTGAAGGGTCCAGCTCTTCCGCGTTCTTAGCTTCCAGAGCAATCCGCCCACCACCTCCGCCACCGCCACCACCAGTACCAATAAACTCGGTGTTGTCAAAGAGCGATGGGTCACCACCGTTTGCGTGCACGACTCCTGACCCGTAGATGCGACCGCCAGCTTTGACAAGGATCGTACCACCTAAACATACACAAAGACGAATCAGAAGTTGGTCAGTGTTGTCACGGCGACTTTAAAGTGATAGAAAGCAAGATTAACGCACCTGATCCAGCACTGTCGGAACAATCGGTGCACGCTGCGCCACCATTTGCGAGCACGGACCCATTGAGCGCAACATCTTTCTCTGCGACCAAGTTGATGCGCCCACCGCCGCGCGCATTGTCATTCCCGCCACCACTCCCGTATCCCTGGAAATCGCCCAAGTCACCAGCTGCATCCCCAATCACGCGATAAAACTCATTCGGCCGGATATGGTCGCAGGTTCGGCGCAATGGTGACAACGACGCCCCACCCATACCCCCGTAACCTCCGCCCATATCCACTCGCGAGTTGTATCCAGGACCGAACTTCAAGCCGCTCGCAGTTACATTCAGCCTTGAGTTTGCATGCAGCGTGATCGTTGCGGCTTGGATGTCCACCGCACTCGCGCGAATGGTACTGTTGTCGATCACCACCGCCGTGAGCGTCATGTTGAGCGCAAACAACAACTCGACATGTACCGGTCCGTACGGGGAAAGATCCGCGCCAGTCAGAACAGCATTACGAACTTCAAGCGTCTTCAGCGCGCTCGTATTCTGCGGCGCAGGCGTGGAGAACGTGCACGTCACGTAGTACTCATTGTAGAAACCGATCGGCTTAAGCGATGAGCACTACACACATATATATACAAACGCACGTTGTAATTCTGATGAGCGTTCTTGAAGATTGCAAGTCTGTGGCAGATAGAGTGCTTTTTGTACCTTGAACACATCTTTGAGCTTCGTGCTCGCGTCGATCACAAAGGTCACCGCGTCAGCATCAGCGCTCACGTCACCCACTGCAGACTGCATCAGTGCTGCTAAAGTGCACGTGAACAGGAGCACACGCAGCCCAGAGCGTGCTCGCCATACCCGCCAGCTCCACGCCAGCGCGGGCTTCTTCTCGCTCATGATGGCGAAGTGATGTGGAAAATGGGAGAATACGAGCTTCAACGGGTCTGGGTCACCCACCGTGTGGAGCGCGCCACATCTCAGCAAACTAATCCTGTCCAAAGCGATTGACTAGCACCACAATCCAGATGGTAGTGTTAGACTCGTTTTTGTACAACCAAAATGTTGCTGGCTTAAATATTCACTTATGTAAGAGGCTACCGTGACAGTCCTGCTATGTCCGTTCGCGCGCTCGCTCCCCTTCGGCCAGTCCTCACCGTCCCGCCCACGCGAATATTGAAAGCAAGTTACGAGAGGAAACGAGAGCAGCATGAGCGACTCGCTGGAGATGGCGACGCCCCCGACGCTCGTGTTCCGCCAGCTGCACCAGCAGCTGCGCTCGTTCGCGAACCAGACGATGCACGACGACGACGTGCAGCACTACGCGACGCTGCTGCAGCGCCACGAGGGCGAGCTGCTCGCCGCGCTTCAGTGGGACCCGTCGCAGCCGCACGAGCGCGCGGCGTTGCAGGCCAACAAAGTCAAGGTCGCCGGCAAGAGCATTGACGTCTCGGCGGTCATCCAACAGGAGATTGTCAAGCTCAGCGACGAGTTCCATGTCAGTGAAGCGCTCTGCTTCGAGTTCTGGTACCTGGCGAGCGACGCGCAGCGCCGCGAATGGATCGAGCGTGACGACCAGCTGCCTGCCGGCTCGATCGCGGGCTCGATTCCGGCGGCTGCGCGCCATTTTCTGATTTCAGAGACCGAGCACAAGCTCAACCTGATCAAGGAGCTGCTGCGACTGCGCTTCGACGACCGCATGGACGCGAAACGCCGCCAGTTTGTGATCTCATGTACGTCTTTTGTCTTGCCCAAGTGTATCTTTCCCACTGCAGGATTGGATTTGCTCATTTCGTGTGGATTTTCTGCTCACTGACGTGTAATTTTGTGTGGTATTTGCCTATTACAGTCACGAATAAACTCATTTCAAAGCAGCTCCTGCCAAAGCTCATCGCAGCGTACGACGAGCAGCTCCCAAAGCTCCTGCAGCTCCCACACGTCGAGCAATCCGCGAGCTACTGGCACTGCCTTATCGCCGACGCGATCGTGTTCATCGCATCCAGCTGCCGTGTGATACCACAGGAAATCCAGAAGATCGCGGAGCTCCTGAAGTCGCTCTGCGGGCGTTTGAACTCAACGGTCGCGAAAGTGTCGCCGCACATTGTCAACCTGTCGTCGTTCTCGCAGCTCTTTGAGCGAGGATCTTTGGCCGGAACGTCCCCCGAGGGTGTGGTGAAACAGGTCTCGTGTATGCTGCAGGCCATGACGACGGTTCAAGTCGCGCTCTTTAACGTGCTGCTGCAGGTGAGAGCAGTAATGTTTGGTGATGGATGGGTTGATCTTTGACTGTGGTAGCCTCTGATACTCTGTTCTGACTGTTATCTGTCCTGCTGTTTAGAAAAACGAGAAAATGGATCGAGAGACGGGCGACAACGTCGCTGGACACGTGCTGAGCGGCAGTGAGTACGCTGCGATCGTGCGCGAACTTCACGGAACTTTCTACCAGCAGGAGTGGGAGCACAAGTCGTTCCAGAGCGTGGCGATGCTCGCGTGGGCGGGCTTTCTCGCGTCGGTCGATGAAAGCAGCAGTTCTCGACCAGCAGGTGCGAGCATGTTTTACGAAATCGAGCAGGGACCAGACGTTGTGAAGAAAGCGATCGAAGAGCACGCGTTTACGACCATGGTGGAGATCTCGCTCAAGTACTTTCCAGATCGCAAGCACGACCCGCTGCTCTACCACATCTTTGAGCGCAGCTTTGAGCTCCTGTTCGTGAACTACTCAACAAATTTGATGATCGACGTGCCAACATTGGCTGACCAGGCAGCGCTGTCAGCGATGCAGTCCGAGAGTGGCGGAGAAGTCGCTGCGTGGAACGGAGACTGCCTCGAGAACATCATTGAGTTTGCGACGACCTTGTGCACGCGCGACGTGACGTTCAGCACCTCCTTCTGGCGACCAGAAGACCTGAGCCACGGCGACCACGACAACGACTCGGTTGACAATGAGAACGACAGCAACGGCAGTGGTGGGAGCTGCAACGCGTTCCTGCTCGCCTGTCGTGACGCGGCGTTCAAGAACCCAGCGTGCTTTGCAGCGTACATGCGACTGGTTGCGGCGGCGGCGAGCGGTCCAGAGTGTGCACAGCTGGCGTTCCACCACGTGAAGCAAAACCCGGCGATCTTGAACTGGGAGCATTTTTTTGGCGTGATGGCCAAGTACCAGCGCTTGCTGGCGGATGCTGAGAAACCGGCGGGCTTGCTCCCTGGACTCCACGGAAGCGCGATGGATGGCTCGTTCGACAGCCGACGCAACCTCAACAACACGCCAGGCCCTCGGTTTATTCGTCCAAAGGAGCTCGAGGCGCTCGAGATGATCCAGCTGGTGATCCAAGCGGTCATCCGCGACCACCAATTGGCGCTGATTTTCTTCCACAACCACGATTGGTCGCCGATTCCAACGTTTGTCGCGTTCCTGCAGTGCCGCATCCCGAGTTCGCTCAAGGGAGCTTTGATGAAAACGCTGGCGATCTTTGCGCGCGTGCCAGAGATCTCCCCATTTGTGTGGCGCCATGTGGATGCGCTCCAGATTCTGCGTACCACTGGCGACACTTCGGGATACGGAAACCAGGATATCAGCTACGAGCTCGAACACTACGAGTCGATGGCGCGAATGTACCCAGCGACACGAGGCTTCGTGACATTGTTGTACGAGTTGTTCGAGAACCCGCATGCGTGGAACTCGTTCGAAGGCGACGGTCGTGTCGCTGCGATCCAGTACTACTTTGAGTATCTGTTGGAACGCGTGTTTTTGAAGTTTGACCTTCGCAAATACGAGCAAGAAGAAGAGAAATGGGCGCTCGTGAATGGCGCGCTTTCAATTTTCAAGAAGATCCTGCGCAACGCTGGGTCCTCATCCAGCGAAGGAAGCTTAGCGCACCAGATCCTCGCCCGCATCCTCTCTGGAAGCCCTTTGTTGGAAAAGCTGCTGCTGATCCTGTCATCCGAGGGCGGTGTCGAGAGTTTAGAGAACGCCTCGGCTGACGTTCACCTCGAGCACGCTTTCTTCTACTGCCTCGAAAGCGTGAAGAAGAAGACCGAAGCCACCCACGGATCGTTGAACTTTGCGAGCGACAGCACGACCAAGCGACGTGGTGGAAGCCAATTGACGAAATCTTCTGCGGTTGGCGTGCTTCGTGAGCAGTGTGTGCAGCACGCGCTGGAGATTGTCGTGCTGGTACTGGAGAAGGATGCGGTCTTCGTGAACGCCGACTTGAACCGCCAGCTCTCGCATCGGTTGCAAGTGGAGATGCTGCACACCATTCTGACCCGATATCGCTCGGACTTTGTCAACATCGTCCAGTACATCAAGTACACCAAGTCTGCGCACATCCCTCACCTGTCGGCTGTGGTTTTGCGCATGATCAGCAACCGAATGAGCGGTGTGGATCTTGTAGATTTGCTGCTCGACAGCAAAGCGAGCTCCGACATTGTCTTTGGCTACATGAACCGCCTTCTCAACGTGTACGATGACTCGAATGACGCTGAAGGCAGTGACAATGGAAGCAACGACGAACCAGATCTCGATGGCGACAGTTTTGTCACGATGTCGTCGGCGAAGAAGCGCAAGCGTCACGAGAATAGCATCTTGTCGCCATACGAGCTGCTGCCTCAGGAAGCTGCGCCGCCATCCATTCGAGCAGCGATTTTGGATTTGTTTCTGGAAAATCTAAAGAAACCAGCGCCAAACCTCGCACACTTGCTGCTTGGCGTGTTGGACCAGCGTGGTGAATACGTGAAGGCGGGACTCGATGCTGTAGTTACGCTCATCTCGAATGCTGAGTTTGGTCTCGAGTGCCCCGAGCTCGCTGAGCGCTGCTACCGGATCGTGCACTACCTGGTAACGCAGGATTTTTCGTCGTCGTTCGTGCTGCGAATCCTCGAGAGCGCGTCGCATGATTACTTTGCGACCCAGGTGCAGCTTTTCGGCAGTGTCTTCCACGTGCGACGACGTCGTAACTCCAGTGAAGCCATCGCGGAGCTGAACATGCGCGGCTGGTTCTTCAAGACGCTCGCAGTGTACCTTCACATTGCGCTCCACAAGGAACCTCCGCAGATGAAGAAAACGAACCGTCTCATGAGTCTGCTGTTGTCCGCTGAGGGGTACGGTTACTCGCAGCAGAACCAGATGCTGTTGCTTCAGCTGCTCGATGAAAGCTCGTTCAACATCTCGCCGCCGGATGTACCAAACCACCAGCACGTGGTCTCATTGGCGGAGCAAGTGACGCTCGCAGTGGACGATGGCTACTACAAGTGGCTCAAGATCGACATTGAGCGCTTTTGCCAGTCGCTGCAGTCGCTAGACCTCAATGCTGCCAGTCCCGTCGACTACTTTGCCTCGAGTTCGTTCAAGCGATTCCGATCCAGTCAAAACGGCTCGAACGCTGGGTTTTCGGGCTCGAGTGTGGACAAGTTCATCCAGTGGGCGGTCCAGTGGAACATCTACTCGGAGCGCGTCGCAGCTGAGAGCCACGCTCTGAACTCTCTCCGTGAGCTGATTGAAGTGGTGGTGCTCGACTACCTCGCTTTGCCAGGCGTGCAAGACGCGGAAACACCAGCGATGTGGCAGGGACTCGACGCGGTTGCGTCATTTGAAGTTCGCATCGAGTTGATGGGCGGCATCGTGTCGGCGGTGCTGGGCAAGCTGACGGACAAGGTGAGCATTTCAGCGCAGCTCTTTGAGATCGTGTCGCGCATCGCGCTGCTCTTGTTCTCGCAAATCCGACAGCCAGCCGACCCAGCGATGGGCTTACAGGAAAGCCGGCAACGACAGAACCTGGCGTTTTTGGAGCTCGTATTCCGAGCGATCTGCAGCAGTGGAAACGCGACAGGGAACCCAGTGGCTGCGCGCAACTCGCGCACGCTGCTCTACTCGTGTGTGGTGAACGTGCTGCACGCGCTTCCATCTGGTGATGCGAAGGCGTCCTTGAACCCTCTGGGACTCGGAGCTCCTGGTCTCGGTCAACGGCTCTCGTTCCTCACAAACCAAGTGGTGGATTTGATCTGCCGCGACGCAAGCGATGGCGACGACCCGCTGAGTATGGCGCTCGCAATCTCGGCGCTGGAAGTGATTGTATCGTTCGAAGGTTCGTCGTCGATCATCCAAGTTTTCCGAGAGCGCGGGTATTTATTGCACTTCATCGGCATTTTCAAGAAACTCTGCGAGATTGATGTAGCTTTAGATCATGGCTCGTCCGTCGAAGACGCAGTCAAGAGCCGGTCGCTACCCGCAGGGATCGACGCCGCAACGATCGGCACCATGTACGAGTGCTTCCTGTCGCTCTTTGGTAAGGTTGCGGATAGCAAAGACGGTGCGGTGGCGTTGTTAGAAGGCGGGCTCGTGCGCGTGATCAGCGAGGCGCGGAATTTGCCAACACACCGTCCAAAGTTCATTCTGCCGCACGACACGTCCTCGGTGTCGCGCGCGTCCAGCATCGCGTTCCAGCGAGCCGAGAGCGCGTACTATCGCAAATGGCTTCCGATTGTACGCTTGATGAGCGCGCTGTGCGCGTCGCTGCCGCAGAACCGAACTCTGGCAAGCCAGGTGCTGCACTTGGTGAACAAGAACCGCAAGTTGTTTACTGCGGTGCTCAAGGTGGACCGTCAGAACCAACAGCCGAGCTTGAACTTGCTGCGAGAAGTTTCGTACGTCACGTTCGTCTTCCGCTACGTGACCCAGTTCGTGGACTTGTGCGAGAAGACGCTGACGGCGGTGAAGTGGGAGAAGATCTCGCAGCTGATCCTGCAGGTGTTTATGTTCTACGGCTCGGAGGTGCTACCAGTCGACGACGCCGGCGACGAGATGTCGGATAACGAGCACGTCTGGTGGTCGAAGACCGTGCCGCGCAACTCGATGGAGCAGCGTGACGACAACATTCGCCGATTCGCGTGCACCGACTGCGAGCAGAAGCTGCTGGACCGCTGTGACGTGATCGCACGCGATAGCTCGGGTTTGCTGCACCTCACACTGTTTGACGAAGAGAAGCTGTACGCGTCCCGCATGATCATGTGCAACAGCGTGGCGTTCTGCGCGAACCGTATGATGAAGTCGGTGGACGAGAGCTCGGGCATGCTCGGCGGCAAGACGCCGCTGCTGGCGATCACGCGCAAGCACCACCAGAACGGCTCGTCCAATTTCCCATCGCTCGCGTCGTTTGATCCGCGCATCCTCGCAGCATCTGACCCATTGTGGACACACGCGCCGTCGCTGAACGACTTTGCCGTGCGCTTTGATGTTGCAGTCGGCGCGCTCGAAGCCAGCAAGCAGATGCTCCGGGCGCTTGCGCCACCAAGCGACCAGGACAGCGCGTCGCTGTTGTCTCGACGCCGCGAGCACCAGTGCGACACGAGCCACCTGCAGAGCGTGGTCGAGTACCACGCCGACAGCATGGGCTTTGTGGTCGAGAACATGGTCATCGTGCTCTTGCTGCACTTTGTGCACTATCTATCGAACGCCGAGGCGGCGGCGCCAGCTGGCCCCGTGCAGCAAGTGCTGGTCAAGGTGCTCAACATCATCAGCGACATCGAGGTAATACTTTGTTTCTGCGTGCGTTTTGTTTCCTATTGCTAGCTCTGTGCGTTGTTGGTTGGTCTCTCATACTAACTTGTCATGTCTGGTGTGCTATTGGATGCTACAACAGAGCAACCCGTTCGTCCATGCGCTCGCTAGAAGACTCCGCGAATTGGCGTCAAACAACCTTCACTAACTTGGCTTTCGTCCGTCTCACAAGACCTCCAAAAGCATAGCAGCAACTTGCCCAATACCTAGGCTGTGAAAGCGCGTAGAGCCACATGCAGTCACAACACAGTCAGATAACAACTGCCAGAGCAACATAGTGCACTTTCGTTCGATTAACCATCCTATACCCATACGTCTTTGTCTGCGTAGCAAAACTGGCTTCGCATGAGACTCTATGCCCGTCTACCATTCCGGTATTCATTCCTACAGACGGCCAGCCAGTCAACTCACTCTACTGCAGCGCCTTTGGGCGGCGGCGTGCGCGAGTACATGACGTCCGTGCGCAGTAAATACTTCTCTCCGTTCTCCACCAGCGCGCCTTCGTGCAGCAAACAGCGGTCGCCGTGGCCGTGCACGAGTGCGGCGCCCGTCTCCGGCGCGACGCTCAGCACCACTTGCTCGTTCTTCGCGCCGGCCTCGTTCGCGTAGAAGACCGTGTTGCCGCCAACCAGATCCGAGTCGCTCGAGTCGTTCAGGTACACGAGCACCGTGAAGCGGCTGTGGTAGCCTGTGACAGAGTCGACGTCGCTCTGGTCCACGTGGCAGCCGAACCGCTGGCCCTTGCCGTAGCGATAGAAGCGGATCGCCGGGTTGAGCCCCACGGCGTACATGCCTTCAAAAATGGGCGGCACATGGCGCTGCATGCGCTGCCAGAGCAGGTCCGCGAACGCCTCGAGCCGCAGCAGAATGCGATCGTTGTCGCGGAACGCGAACTCACGCGTCGCTCGCTGGGTCACGCGCGCGAAGCCCTCCTGGCTGGCGAACTGCATCGCCTGCTTGCACTCGCTCTTGGAGAAGAAGAGCGGCACTTTGTAGATGAGCTCCTCGTGCAGGTACTTGACTTTGAACACGTTGCGGTCCGGCTCGAACTGCAGAAGCGACGATAGCGCCGCGGCAGTCGTGGCGCGCATGCTAGAGGTTGGAGTGGTACGCGTGGCGTCCGAGTACTTCTTCTTCTTGCTGCTGCTGGCGGTTGCGGCGGCGACCGCCTTCGTGGGCTTCTTCTCCTTCTTGCCCATGTCACTCACTACCTTGTTGTGCATGCAGCTTTGGTTGCGAGGTTCGAGTGTTTGAGGCGGTCACTCAATAACACCCCGGCACAGTGACATAGCCATCTTGAACACAGTAGCAAAGACTCTGCGACGAGTGTGAACCACGATGCGACTCAGCACATTGAAGACTTGGTTGGGAATGCACGAATGTGGCATGAGTGACTGGTGTTGCCATGCCAGTCCTTGTGCTTCGAACCATCCATTCGATATTGCAGTTTCATATCCGGCACTTGGCTTTGTGGGCGGGATGTTGGCACACGCGCGAGCACCAGGACCTTCACGAGTGGCTCGCAGACAGACCTGTCGTCCACTTCACAGACGACCTCACAACCGACGAGCCGACTTCGCAAAGAGGACCGCAACACTTCCTCTCGCTCGAGCACGAGGATATCATCAGAAACAGGCCGCACCGGCCGCACGCACATCCAGCGGGCTCCAACACGACGACAGTCAGTACACACGAAGACGAGGGGACAACTTGTTCACCAAAGAGGCAAAATCTGCAAGTGAATTCAATACACGCATCTACGCTGCTAGCTGTGCATTTTCTTAAAATATAAATCTCCTAGGTCCAAGCCTCACGACCTCATTGACGAAAGCTCTGACGCCACCGCTGCGTCACGCGCTGGTTTCACCACTGCTCTCCTCGCTTGCTGCACGCAGCTCACACAGTCTCCATCACTCGAGCGCTCTTGATTCCTCGGCCGCTCACTTTCTCCGCTCGCCAACAGCTCCAATGTCCCAGTAAGTGCGCCGCAACCAGGAAGACAGAGCGAACCTCATCCGACAAGGACGACCGCTGACTCTGAAGGCGTCGTCACTCCTCAACTTGCAGTGCGACGGGACATAATTTGCCACAACTGGTCCACGACGTAGTTGATATCCGCTCGATGATCTGGGTTGGATGCACACATGATCTTGATCAGGTTCCACTCAGCATCACTTGCACCAGAAGGGCGTCGGGGAATTGTTTTCTCCCGTGATTTCTCGTATCTCTCCATCCCTTCCACGTTCAAGTCGCGTACCAGAGTCTCCAACATGCACATCCCAAACGCATAGATATCGGACGCAGCAGACACGGCGGAATCAATCCGATCAAAATATGGCGAAGGCTTTTCGCAATGATCGTCTAAGTCGCGCTCAGAGTTGACAAACAGGTACGGGTTGTCTCGCAATCCGCACAGCTTCGTGGTCAAATCTGGAGAGACGATGATGTTCTCACTGCGAAGATCTCCATGGACGACACCTTGATGGTGCAAGTGCTGAAGCCCAAGTGCCGCCTGGTACAGACACTTCAGTCTCCACTGTCTATTCCAGGCTTCACTCAAGAAGTCATGCAGCTGCTTCGCACCTGGTGCGAGCTTATACATCAGCAACTTTGGGGATCCAATGTGGCACGCGCCAAGCAACGGGACCACATGCGGATGACTCAGTTCACTCCAGCGGGATACGCTTTTAGCGAAGCTATTGACATCCAGGTAGGACGTTTCGATCGTCACCCTTGTTGCTCGCCACTCGCCCTCGAAGAAATCGATCCCATTCTCTGACCTCACGATGCACCAGGCGTGGCATTCCATTTCGTCTCGAGACACAAACCACGCTGGGACGACAGGAGCTTCAATTCGACACACACGAATGAAGCGCTCGAGCACACCGGATACACTTTCTTTCCCAGCCAGGTCTTCTTCTCCGCTGCGAGCGTTCAGCTCAAACTGAAGCAGCACAGCCATATCTGTTTTCTGAAAAGCGTGCTCACAGCCTTCAACAAGCGCTCCGCCCGTGTGCAGCAGCTCAAGTTGACGTTCCTGAATCAGTGCTTGATCGTCCTTTAACAGAGATGTCCAGCTGTCACCGCCTTGGCTCGAACCAAATACTTCTGCGAACTGGTCCAGCTCTTGATGGATGTCTTTGACACTGTCCAGAATTGTCCAGCTGTCATCGCTTTGGCTCGAATCGAACATTGTTTCAAACTGGTCCAACTCTCTGTGAATGTCTTGGACACTGCTTAGGATTGCGCGGTTACCGATGAATCGCAGCAGAGGACTTCGACGCCTCTCAATCTTGAACAGCAGGCTGCCGAAGCGGAACACGATGCTACAAAGCGATACCAGCGCCTCCTCTTGATTTTCTTGTCTCTCTAATGAGGCATCGCGCGCTTGCAGCTGAGAGCAAATACCCAACAACCGGTCCAGCACGCGAGTACACACTATCGTGAATTCGTGTGTGGCGGCACACATTGTCTTCATGGTCTCCAGGGTGCCAGGGATCAGCGGATACTCGTTGCTTGACACATCTACAAAACGAAATGCGCCTCCATGAGCGACCAGCAGCTGCACACCCGCGAAGAAACCCCATCGAGCAGTGGACATCAGCGGGGTCTCTCCGTCACTACCGCCGCCTCGGACGTTCACGGATGCGCCAGCGTCAACAAGCATTTTGAAGATGCCCATGTGACCAGCACGGCCGGCGAGAGTCAGAGGCGAGTCCCGTGCTCGATGCGAATGGCTCAGAGCTGGTCTTGGAGTCACCGACGCTCCGTTCTCGATCAGGAGGAGTACTACGTCTGTGCGACCATACTCGGCGGCGTAGAACAGCGGCGTTCGTCCATCCTTCGTCACCTCATCGACAGAAAGCTCCTTCTTGATAAGCTCCGTGACCGATACTGCATCGCCCAATGCCGCAGCTGCAAACAGCGCCACTTTGTCGCTGGAGTAGCTGCTTCGATCAATTGCTGTGATGAATCGAAGCAGTTCTGCCAGCACACGCTTCTTCTTGTACTTCACTGCGTAGTCGAGAGTGGTTTTCCCGTCTCCATCTCGTTTCGTGACGTCGGCGCCATTTTCGAGAAGCGCAGTGACAACGTCGAGTCTGTCGTTTGCCGCAGCAAGCAACAACGCAGTTGCTCCGTTTTTATCTGTTGCATCAACATCAGCGCCTTGCTTGATCAGTTCGGCAACGACCTCGACGTGACCTTGGCGAGCGGCGTGCAACAAAGCAGTTCTCCCACTGTCGTCCTTATCGTTCACTTTGGCGCCGTATTGGAGGAGCATCGCGACGACATCCGCGTGAGAAGACTCGGCAGCAAGTGACAAAGCAGATCTTCCACCTTTTCCCTTGGTGTTGGGCGTTGCGCTCTTTCGAAGGAGCTCCACGACAACTTCGCCATATCCGTACCACGCTGCATACACCAACGCGGTCCGCCCGTCGTGGTCCTGCACGTCCACGCTGCTCACATACTTGATTAGCTCTGCGACCACATCCGCACGGCCGTTCCAGGCCGCGTACACCAAAGCTGTCTTTCCGGTGCTATCCGCAGCATGGACGTTAGCGCGACTTCTGATGAGCTCTGCTACGACGTCAAGTCGTCCAGCGCTGGCTGCGAACGACAAAACTGCCCTCCCGCCGTTGTCTTCGGAGTCGACATTCGCACCTTTCCGGACCAGCTCCTCTACTATGTTGATGTAGCCAGCTGCAGCCGAAAACGATAGAGCTGTACGCCCGTACTTGTCGGCAGTGTCGATGGCGAGCTTCTTCTCTTGAAGTAGCACTACGACAACGTCGAGATGACCGTGCCACGCTCCATACAGCAACGCTGTTCTTCCGTCATGGTCTTGCACGTTGATGTCGTCCACGGATTTCACCACCTTCGCGAGTGACGCTACATGGCCGTTCCAAGCAGCGTGAATCAGCGCAGTTCTTCCATCGCTGTCCTCGACATTGGCGTTGGCGCCACGTTGAATCAGCTCACTGACAACATCAAGATGATCAGCGCCGGCTGCGAACGATAATGGAGTTCTGCCAGCTCTATCTTTGGAATCGACGTCCGCGCCACATCGAGCGAGTTCCGTGATCACATCAAGACGACCGGATTCTGCAGCGAAAGACAAAGCAGTTCTCTCATAACCATGTATCTTGAGATCGACGCCGGCGCCAGCACGGATCAGTTCCTTGACCAGATGGACATATCCACGCTCTGCAGCATACGCGAGAGGTTGTTTCATGCCTTCGCCGCCAAAATTCACGTTCGCGCCGCGCTTGATCAATTCTTTCACCACTTCGAGGTGACCTGCTTCAGTTGCAAACATCAGCGGTGTTTTTATCAAGTCGACATCGGAATCAATCGTAGCTCCGCACTCGATCAGCTTCACGACCATTTCGGCGTGGCCCAGTCCAGCAGCGTACGTTAGCGCTGTTCGAAAGCACTTGTCCTTGTTTTCCAGCTCGGTGCTGTTACGGATCAAAAAGAGCACGTCGTCCATGTCGCTGCTTTTTACTGCCGCGTACAGCGCCTCTCGCTTGTCCATGTCAAGCCTCTTCAGCTGCTCTTCAACCCCCGCCTCTGGTTGCTCACTTGGTGGCGTCGTCCTAAACACGAACATCTGTGTCAAGTCGTACTCCACTCGCATCACGTCGCGGCGGTTCTCGTCGGCGATGTTGCTGGCTGGCGTCATACGTCTTTCGTTCTTGGAAAGGGCGCGGCGGGGCGGAAGAGGGACGGACGGGCGCTGCTGCTTGTGCTTCTGCTGTTGCTTGCGGCGCGCAGAAGACGTCGGCGATGCACGGGTGAGCGCGTGTCGTCGTCTCGGCAAACTGCGGAATGAGCTTGAGGGAGAAGGATCATTCCTGGGTTCCAAAACTGTGCAGTCTTTTTGAGCAAAACCAGAAAAACCCGTACCCACATTCACCAGAACCCTGAAAAAGGTGGGTACAAAACAGTCTATGGTATGGAATGGACGGAGCTTTTCTGCCGCGGCCAAGTTTGAAAAACTCTCCGGCGGCGGACTTCCAGTCAAAACAATAGTTAAGGGAGTGAGTAGAAAAGGTTCCTTTTTACTGCCGTGCTCAGAGTGCGAGCCAATCAGATGAAGTTACTCTGTCCCTACTTTGCCACGGGGAGGAAGCTTTTTGTCGCAGCCGCGCAGTACTCCGCACTCAGTTGACGCTTCGGAGGAGTTTCTGAGGAGTGGTCCGGTGGCCACACTCACTCGAGCAGCTCCAACATTTGAGGCGAGGGTTGAATTGCCGTTGCTTCGTCTGAGTTTGATTTTCTCGTTGTTGGCGTCATAGACGAAGGTGTGGCAAGGTAAGGACTAGAGGAAGAGGCGATCCCATCATCCACAACATGGATGACTGTTGTGGATCTCGTCGGCTGTCGGCAACCATCTCCATTCATTTGAGTGCGACGTTTCGAGATCCCGTAACCAGGTCCAGTTGACGCAACGAAAGACATTTGAAAGGTCCTCCGACTGGGTCGGTGAGTGGTGATCATCGCATACAGGAAGCACTTCAACTTGGTTGACCTCGCAGTCGTCACACGCGACACGATCATTCACTTTGGGTGATTCATAATCCAAGTCCTCCCACAATAGTGCAGTAGTGGTACTCGCCGCATCGCATGAGACGCTACCTTCAGGCATGAGCTCCAGCTCATTCGGATTGGGTCGACATACCTCCTTCACGCAATACATCACTTACAGGACTGTACTGTCCTGCAATAGCTCTAGTAGTCGCTCGAGCGGCGTCACAGGCAGTGAGAGGGATGGGAAATAACTACTCGCCACTCCCTCGAGCGCACATCGACCAACGGACGGAGGCTGCTGGCCGATGAAGCGTAAGTATTTCCCATTCGACCACCAACCCAGCAAGTTCCCACGTCAACAAGCGAGAGAGTGCGTAGCAACACACTCTCACTCAGCCAAGCAAGCAAGCCCTACTCAACAACAACAAGTACTATGGCGCCCTCCACCACCACCCCTACTCCTATTGCAACTACTACTCTCCCAGAATCGTTCAAGGCGTACGTCTACACGAGCCACGGCACGGCCGAAAACCAGCTCAAGGTCCGCCACGACGTGCTGCAGACCCCTCTCGGGCCCTCGCAAGTGCGCGTCAAGGTGCACAGCGCGGCGTTGAACCCCGTGGACCGCAAGGTGCTGGAGCACGGTGTGGACTACATTCGCGCCGTCCCGACCGAAGACACGCCGTTCCGCATCGGCTTTGACGCGGCGGGCGTCGTCGTGGAAGTCGGTTCGGATGTCAACAACGACGGTAGCAGCAGCAACAACAACGACAAAGACAACGACAACGCCGGCAACACCTTCAAGGTAGGTGACGCTGTGTACGCGATGCTGCCGTTCACGAGCTTTGGCGCCGTGGGAGAGTACGTCGCCATGGACGCGCAGTTCATGGAGCCCAAGCCCGCCAACCTCGACTTCAACTAGGCAGCCAGCGTGCCGCTCGCCGCGCTCATCAGCTACCAGGCGCTCGCCACACACGTCAACATGCAGCTGGACGAGCGCGTGCTCGTCCTCGGAGGCAGCGGTGGTACGGGCGTGTTCGCGGTCCAGGTCGCCAAGGCGCTCGGTGCGCACGTGACCGCGACCACGAGCTCCCGCAACGCTGACTTTGTCAAGGCGCTCGGTGCCGACCGCGTCATCGACTACACCACGCACCACTGGGCCGACGTGCTGGACGCGCACTCCATCGATGTGGTGTACGACTGCGGCGTGGAGCCCGAGGTGTGGAACGGCGCAGCGCAGCGAGTATTGGTGAAAGGACCAGGCTCGGGTCGCTTCGTCACGATCTTGGAGGTGGCCGAGCCTGTCGCGTCCCCCATCGGCGCGCGCTTCACGGAGATGCTCGTGACGCCCTCGAGAAAGGACCTGCGCGTGCTGACCGAGTGGATCGAAAAGGGACAGATCCACGTGGTCGTGGACTCTGTGTACCCGTTCGAGCGCCTCGTGGACGCCGTGAACCGCGTGAAGAGTGCGCGCGCGGGGCAAAGTGGTGGTGCAGGTGGCCGCCGAGTAGGAAGTCGGAGCGTGGAGCCATGAGAGGGAGCTGTGGGAGGGAGGCGGAGGTTGGGTGTTCCATCTCGCGTCGGCTTTAGGATTGTTTCTATTTTTCATTCTTCCATTCGTAGGCAAGGTAGCGCAGTGTTGCTGATGCCTGCACCTGGTTAGGCGCGATGATTATATTGATCATCTGTCGCTCACGACAAACTTTCGGCGCAATCGTTGTTGTTTATGCATCCTTCGACGTCAGAGTTGCGATAGCTGAAAATGTATTAATATTATCGATGTTCATATGCATCAAGCTTGATCGAGGGCCACGTGTGCGTTCATGTTATCGAGAGAACTTATACAAAAGGGAGAGAACTCGAAGCAAAGGCGCTAGCCCAACCTGTTCGCATCGCCTATTGCATAAGCAGTATGTTCACAGCCATGACAACAAACACAACAACCGCACTCGCAGCACTGACGATCACACTCTGAGACGTGGTGCTGCTGGTTCCCGAGTCGCTACCAGCAATTGACGTACCTCCCGGAGCGTTGCCGTCGCCTCCCGTCGAGGTACCTCCGCTGGTGGCAGCGCCGCCGCTCGACGTCAGCGTCGCAGCTGCCGACACCGATTTGGAGATCGTCATGTCGACGCCAATCGAGATCCACGCGAAGATGCCGTCTTCGACTGAGTCGCCCAACAGCGCGTACTCTAGGACCGGGTCGAAGCCCGAGGCAGCTGATTGCGAGAAGATCGAATCCTTGGCGTTCGTCGTGACCGTCTGCGTGTTCGCAGCGTAGCTGGACGTCGCTTGGACCTCGGAGAGTAGGTCCTGATCGAAGAACAGCTGGCCGACGTGGGAGACCAAGCCCCCAGAGTACGTGTTGTTCGCTAGGACCGTACCGTCGTGTGTACCGAGAACGTGGACGTGGGTCGTGCGACCGGTGTAGTGGCCGGGGAACGTCGTGGTGAAGTTCACGAGTCCGCTCGCATCGGTTGGCGCGAGTCCGCGATTGAACGTCTTGTCGATATTCGTGGCGTCCGCGCTGTTCCCGTTGCCGCTGGCGACCACACCGGCGTACACGCCCGTGGTGTTGCAGTGCCAGAAGTCCACGTAGAGGTTCTCGACCGCCGTGCACGTGTTGACGTTGATGAGCTGGAGCTCGACGTAGAGATCGATGCCCGTCTGGCTCTCGCGGATGTCGCTGCGGATGAGCTCGCCCTTGACGTAGTACGGTCCCTCGGTCACCTCGGGCTGCAGCACGCACTTGGGATCCGAGCCGAAGAGCGTGGCCGCGTCTGTGGCCGTCGTGACACCCGTGAGGCTGCTCTTGTGGCTCTGTGCGAGAACCGTCGAGGCGTCCAGGCGTCTATTGCGGATACTAGCAGCTTGTTTCTCTTGGCGCAGCTGCTCCACCTTGGCGGCGCGTCGTGCGATTGCTTGCTCCTTGAGCTTGCGGAATTGTGGCGCATTGGTACAGGCTTTGAGCGATCGATGCGCGTTCGCGTGGAAGAGCTTGCGGTGTGCGACTTGGGCTTCCATCTCGATGTGGTCGTGAGCTTCTCCTGGGTGGGCAGACGCCAAGTCGGTGGCGAGCGTGAGCACAAGCACAACAAGTGTGGCTGTGAGAAGCTTGGCGAGCTGGACCATGGCTGGGCTACTTGTCTTCGGTAGTAGTGGTGGTAGTTGTGGAGGGCTGTTGGCCTTGCGTGGTAAATGTGGAAATGAGTGAACCTGTGAATGAATAGATGAGTTGTGTGAGCAGGTTGCGCGTCTCTTGATGGACGAGTTGCTGCTGCTGGTCGCCAGCCTGGTGGTGTCAGAGTGAATTCTTGTGAGTTTGTGTGCTTGCAGTGCTTGAGCCTATATTTCAGTCAACGATCGGTCAGGATTCAGTGTATTGATATATGTACTACAGTTACACTTCAAATAGTGCGTACAACCACAGAAGTTGAATTTGTGACAAGTTGATGCCACCAACTTGGCGATCTTGAAGCGGGCTCACACTGCAACGATTGACATGATAGGTGTAGGTGTTGGAGTAAATGTTGCGTGACTGGAGACTGCGTGCGTTGGACTCTCGCTCTCTTTCTCGCCGCTCTTCCGGACATTCCGGCGGGAAGTTGCTAGTCAAGCTCAAAGAGGACACACGCGACACGCCTTGCACGATTAATACCGAGCGCTTCATTTTCTAATCAATATAATCAAACTGAATCGAGTTGGGAGGCACCTCAGCGTTTGACACCGTGAAGGGACAAAAGCGCTCCTTCGCCAAGGACACCAGTGTCGGTGAGTCACTGAGAGCGACGCGACACGCACAACCAATCCTGGTGACTTGAGCTTTGCACCCCAGTGCCAACTGAATGTTTCAAGCTCTGTGCCTGGGTGGATGAATATGCTGTAGCGGACGTACACACAGCGATTGTCGAGTAAATGCCGCATACTACATAATCCTTTGGTGTGCCAGCTACTATTAGCACTCCACGAATACCAAGGCGGGACTAATAGTGCGCGTGTCTACAAGCCCGGCTATCGAAACAACAGGAGACCGACCCTCTTCCTTTCAACGGAGGCGATTAAAGCCTCCGTTGAAGCGATCCCACAATACTCTAATGGTTAAAATTGCGGTGTAATAGGGAAGCATACAAAACTCTATACTATTCACTTTCGTCACTATGGAAATGCATTTTGGCACAGATTCAAATACGGCTCCTCAATAGTG
>JAADVO010000443.1:0-26928 GCA_023335655.1 Globisporangium spiculum | reverse complement strand
GCGAGTCGCTGTTCGACTTCACGGCGGATCTGGACGACCTCCTCTTCCCACACAGCGAGGTGGACGGTATGTATGACGCGACGATCGCGGCACTGCTCGAGTCCTACGAACCGCTTGAGATCGGAGTAGATGATCCGTTCTTGGATGATCTTGAAATTCTCTCACAGCTTGTTTGACATACATGACGACAATTTTGCATGTTTCAGTTGCCTTTATAGTTCTTAATATATGATCGTACAAAAACGATCCTTGAATATGACAATGTGAGCGCAACTGGTGGTTTATCTATAGGACGCCATCGTCAAACTGACAACGTGTTCACGCCCAACAACTCCAGTGACTGCAAGCGGCGACCAACCTCTTCGATGATCCATGTCATTGTCCGCAAAAGCCACTACCTGTTCTAGCATATCGTGTGGGCACTACACACTATGCAATCTCTGCGTCCCACTCTTGTGTGAGAAACCATTAAACACGCAGTCAGCCTCGCGACCAGAATGTTCGCTCACTGATGCCGTTTGAGCCCTCATAGCGCTCACCCACGCCGAATGACGTCGAGCCCTATAGTCACTTGTAGACAGTATAGCTTGATGTATATCACACGTACATGGGTAGCTCGCTGCAATTGAGCAACGATCTTCACATGGAAATGGAAGCGCAAAGATACTCAAATTCACAATTACTGAACTCTAGGAGCAATGATTTGATATTTCCTTTGTTCGTGCTCGAAAATATGATAATCCAGTTGAAATACCACACTCTGATTGGCTAGAAAATGTAGCTATGTGTCCAAAAAGGTGGGCCAGAGGTTTCGGGAAGACCATCACTCGCTGAAGGCGTTGCTTGATATTCACGGGCACGGCAACAAGAAAGGCGCTCTTCACGATAGAAATGTCAATGGGCTCACGAAGGTGTCCACTGGCGATGCTTTACACGCAACTGCGATCTTGCGGAAGCCCAAGAGCCACCAGCACATCAACGACGTAGTCATTCTCAAATTTACCACCGAAGCTCCAAGAGCTACAACCAAACCAAACCCAGTACTCCTACTGTCAACCTCTCAGCCAGCTCATTAAACGAAAAGATGGTGATCACCAAGAAAGTCAAGAGCCAGTACTTTGTCAATGAAGAGCAAGTAATCCGACTTGCGCCGTCCAATCCGCAACTCGCTGCCGCAACCTCAGAGAGTAACCGGAACGCGTGGACCGTCGACGAGCACAACCGGTTCCTCGAGGCGCTTGAGCGGTATCCTTCGGGACCGTGGAAGACCATCGCGCTCTATGTGGGCTCGCGCAGTACACGCCAAACGATGGCGCATGCGCAGAAGTATCGCGAGAGGATTGCGAGACAGCGTCAGGCTCTTGCTGAAGCAAGTAGTAACGACCTAAGTTTACCACACAACGCTTCAGCATCAGCAGTAGAATCAATCCAAGTACCGGACTTTACAACGGCTGACTTTCACGCAGAGACCGTCAACGACCTCGTTCTCAACTTCGACGTCGAGGAGCTAGAGAGCGACTTGGACGACCAGCTGCTGCTCGCTCTCTATGAATCCTGCGAGGCGACTCCGTTCTCCGGCGAAGAAGCGCAGTGGATCGCTGAGCACTACGACTCGATTTCGCTGGCTCCCCACTTCACTGAAGTATAGACACAATGCAGCCGAGAGCTTTTGGATCCCCTGTAAGCTATGCAATGCTTGGCTTTAGAATAACACTTTTGATCTTGGACCTATTTTGTTTCTTCTGAATCGTGGCTCTGGCTTCTCGATCTTTAACCAGTAGAACGACCGTGTGAAAAGCCTTTGCACAGTGTGTGTACAGCGCTTTCCAGAGGAGCTCTGGCAGAAGTACGCCAAGACTTGGAAAGCGCGTACGAACTACTACTGTAGACCGGCGAAGCGAATGCCGCTTTGCAAGGCAAAGTCCAGCTTCGCAAATGCAGTTCGTGTGCCACACATAAAATTGACAAGATGTGCGCTGTGATTGGCTGGAAATGTACCCATCCAACTCTTGACTCACACGCCACAGGTCCAGAAGATCCAGTTGTGTACCCATTCTCGAGCTCTGATTGGCTCATGTACATCAATTGTGGTTCACACACACTCACCATAGAAAGAACCTCACAATGACTACCTGGAAATCCAACAAAGAGCTCCAAGTTGCAATTCCATTCGAAAAATGCTGCACTGAAAGGCGCATCAGTTGTCCACCCTTAGGCGACCAAAAAGAGAAGCTTCTAGTCTGTCCGTTTCGCAACATATATGCATGAAGTAAATGTAAGTGACAGTAGACGAGCTCACGGCACTGCTGCTGTTCTTCTCACTGAGTCAACGAGCGCATGGGCTGGCATTCGGTGTGCTACAGCAATAGAGAGAGCAGCAAGTCTATTGTGAAAGGAATTCGTGGCTGTAGCATTTCGATATCGATTCGGCATATGTGTGTGTTTGCTTGCGTGTGCATCTGTGACCCACCTTCCCAAGCAAGCATCGCGTAGCATGTTCTCTCGTGGAATCATTGCTTTCAACGCAAGGTCCGTGAATAATGGCAACGCAACCAGCACAAGAAAGGGGCGAAAATGTACACGGCGCAGATAATTTCTAGTTCAGACAAAAAGGAAAGACTTAGTACGCCTTCTGCCTGATCAGCAGAATTACATCCACTATGGGAATCTCACATAGACTGTTACACCTAACGAGCGTGCGAGCTCAGCAAGCCTGACGAGAGTGAGCCGATTGCAACCCTTCCGCGAGTGGTAAATGCATACAGTGAGCAATGTATGTCTGTTATGGTACAGGCTATGTAGATAGCCGTATGTTTTCTTACGAATTGTGTGGCGAATCTCTGATGCAGCGCTGAAACCAAAATGAGGCTCGTTGCGAACGAACCCACAAGTGTGTGGCTCCAAACTGGCAAGCAAAGACTTCGTTCATTCGAACCGCCAGGTCTATGTGCTATAAGGATTTTCGAATCGGAGCCACGAATTCCAATGTAGGCATGCGAACGCTGGCTTTGTGTTTGGAATTCTCGCGTTAAATCAAGTTAAGCCGCCTGAACCTCAACCTGTGTCGAATTTTCGGCTCAGGCGACGGCAACTGATTTAGAAAACCTGTCCTCCCAGCAGAGAGCAGGATTGTACCACGCGTGGGTGAATTCTTCTTGTTCATGATAGTCCAGAGAGCCAAGAGAAGTCATCATGTTACTGTACCCTCCCATCTTGCGCTTGCAGGAGCATTCATCCCATCAAGCTGACAAACGCATTATTCAATTGACCACCGCCAGCTCAGAAGCTCCTCCCTCACACAGTGTCCGAGCCCAAAGATAACCCCCAGAGCTCCGTCAATTATCTATCTATCTTCATCGGCATGGTCATCTCCGATCGCACCAAGCGCCAGCTCTTTGCGAGCGATCAGTACCTCATTCGGATCGCCCAGGGTTCGCTAGCTACAGGCAGAGCCACCATCCACAAGAAACCCAACAGGAATGGGACCCCGTGGTCTGCAGAAGAGCACGAGCGGTTCCTGCTCGCGCTAGAGAGGTTCCCCTCGGGACCCTGGAAGATCATCGCGTCCTACGTCATGACGCGCACCACGAGGCAGACGATGACTCACGCGCAGAAGTACCGCGAGAAGATCACGCGCATGAAACGGGTGATGGAAGCGAGCGCGTCCATGCAGCCGCTTGGGCTACACAGTCCCATGCCAAAGCAGCCACACTTCGTGCCGCCATGCAATAGCACGAGTGGTATCGAATGCGTTGCTCTTAAAACAGAGGAGTTTGAGGTTGTTGAAGACGAGGACTTTCTGCTGTCGTGCAGCGAAATCGACGAGATGTTCAATGCGACGCTGCTCACGCTCTTCGATGCGGATGAGCCCAATGTTGAGGTCATAGAGGGCGCTTGGAGCCACGCGGCTCTAGGAGACGAGGCGCTGAGCTTTGATTTCGGAAGTGAGCAACGCTTTGAGTCAGCGAGTTGCTGAGTGTTGACATTGTTGGAAGTGAGTATATCTTGGATAAGTTGATTGGCTGTAAATACATGAGGGAAACCAACACCACGCTGTGAGAGAAGTTTGGCCTCACAATACCTTCCTTCACCTTGATAATTTCAGACACGTAAATCTGTGTGGTTATTTCAGTATATACAATAATCAGTCGTCACGTCTCAAAATTAGAATCCCATGCTTGGCTTCGAAACTAGTAGTTGAAATCCTCATACATTTACCAAGATAAAATCTGATGGTCGGTTTCTCGTTAAAAACAATTGTTTGAAAAAGCCCTAGTTTCGCTTCACATTAGTATATCAAAGCTCTTGTTAAATTGTGAGTGTAAGGCTGTCTATCCTCCTAAACACGCTCTCAAATGTCGCAAGTCGCAATACTGTTTCTCCAATCAGCGAGAGGCACCGAGCCTCGTCAGCCTTTTCGCCCTGTCGTGCAGCCAATCTCCGAGAGATATCGACCAGCGTCATTCGGTGAGCAAAGCAACCAGCAAAATGGAAATGGGAGAAGAAGGCGGCGACTCTGAGAATAATGCGCACACTATCACAGCCAGCGCCCAGCGTCGGCGACAGACACAGCTCAGCTCAGTAACTTCCAAGAGACGCCAGGCGCGCAGAGAAGATGGCCATCTCGATCGCGATCCCAGCGGAAAGCGCGCGCTGCCCGTCGGCGTCCGTCACGCCCGAACGCCAGCACAAGCAGCAGTACATGACGACTGCAACAATAACAGCGGAGAGCTCTTTGCGACAGCCAACTGAGGTGTTTCTGCCGGCGTCGATCCGACGCGAGATGCTCGGCTTCTTTTCGGTGGAGGAGCTGCTGAAAGTAGAACAGGTGGACGTGCTCTGGCGACGCACGCTGCGGGATGCAGGTCAGTGGACGCGCTTCTCGCTCATGCACAACAACGACGCGCAGAGGAACAACGCGCTGCTGCGCCGCATCGCGATCTCGCACGGAGCGGACGTGGAGCGGCTCGAGTTGATCAACTGCGTGTTCTCAAACGAGCTGGTCCTGGAGCTCGGCGCGCGCTTCACGAACCTGAAAGAGCTGGTGGTGTCCGGGTGCAAGATGCTGACCGACGAAGCGTTCGCGGTGCTAATGCGTGCGTCGACACAACGCCTGGTGGAGATTCGAGCTGTCAAGTGCCCGTTGCTGACCAACGATTCGCTGGGCGCGGTGGGTGCTTTCCAGTCGCAGTCGATCGAGCGAGTGGACTTCAGTCACTGCCGATTACTGTCCTCTCAAGGAATCGAGCGCTTGCTTGCGCAGAAATGCGAGAAGCTGAGCTCGATTGGGCTGAAGGGCTGTCCAAAAATCAATGACGCCGCAGTGGTTGCGATCGCAACGCGTTGTGCGTCTAACCTCTGCGCGCTCTTTGTCGGTGGGAGCGGCAATGTCAGTGACAGCGCACTTCAGGCGCTCGCGACGCACTGCGCAAACCTCGAAGCGCTGGACATCGCGCGCAGCAACCCTTTCGGAGGCGGCCGTGGCTGTGTTTCGGACCAGGCACTACTCCATTTTGTGTCCAAGTGCAGGAACCTCGAGCGACTCGTGCTGCGCGGCCAGGGGCGACTCTCACTCGCGGTTCTCGCCAGCATTTCCGCGCACTGCCCGAAGCTCCAGAGCCTGGATATTGGCGGGTGCCGCCAGATCATCGAAGACCCCGTGGCGCTCGGCGCCGAGCTCAAGAGCATGTCGCTGCTGGAGCAGCTGAGCGTGTCGTTCGCGCGCGGTCTCAACGACTCACACATCAGCTCCATCGCCGCGCAGTGTCCGCAGCTCAAGCGCTTTGACGTCGACGGCGCGCAAGTGGCCGTGGCGTCCTGCGTATGAGAAGGAACGAGCAAATTCAAGCAAGCCAAGCACCTGGCACTCGTGCCCATGCGTGTTTGATTACCTTATTAGTGTAGTATAAGTAGTCCCCAGTATATTTATTCAATCTTCAGGCAAGAAGTCAATTAGTTCAGTTGTCCGTTGGTCATAGCTGCGCCTAGAATCGCACTAGTAGAACGAGGTCTTGACGTCAGAAGCGGGCTTTGTACCATTTGCGAAGAGGGGCTGCGCTGATGATGAAGGTTAAAGAGCTGTGTTTCCGTGGTTATGCTCGGGTGCGCACGCAGTAGTTGCCACCCGAGTGTGTCGCTTTGTCGCGTCCGGTGCGGTGCGGTGTAGTTCTTGTCTGGGAACCACACAATGGTGGCGCATTCTCGCGTTGCAGTCGATGCAGCGAGCTCCACTACTTACAGGCTGGTCCGCAGTTGGCGCAGCCGCGTGCGTTCTCGGTGCTGCGATCAAGCAGCAAAGTAATTCTGTCTAGGTACTGCTGAGTCGACGTCAGTTTTGCACCTCGTCATGCCTGGTACAGCGGTCGCCGATAAAAAAAAAACGCATTTTCTCCCAGCCTAAAAAGCACATCTAAATTTAGCGATTTCTGCGGAAGCCAATACTATTTCACCCTTGAAAGCCAATCGGATACATTTTCACGGGCAAAATAGTATTGACCAATCTAAGAAAAACACTTTGTGTAAAACAAAATGCTGTTTTTCAAAACGCTCGGATATTTTGCCAATCATCGCTTTCACGCTCGAAATAAAATAATTTCAATCAGCAAATCTCGAAGCCAAAGAAATGCTTTTATCTCAATCAAGTATGACCAAAAGCAGCGCGGCTATTGGCTAGTAATCGATGGGTATACAAACTCTCAGTGGGGTTCTTTTTCTTTCCAGGAAAGAAATGTGAGGCGGGACGGATGTCGCCTGAACCCAACACACCCATCAAAAGCGACCCTCTAACAACCGTCAGCGCCCATTCACTCTCGAAGTGTTTTCCGAGCCTGGAAGAGAACACTTTGGGCGTGAATGGGCGTTAACAGGTGCTAACAGCTGGTGATGTGTGGATTTGTTGCTTGTGGACCTGTCGCACCAGATCATACAAACTCCAAGTCAGTTTCTTTTTCTGCAGGGGTAGGGCACTCAATCATTGGGTTCTCAATCTTGACCATACTTTATCTCATAGTGTTTTCTTTTTTTCCATTCTGGTCGACTCTGATTGGCGGTTATGATCAGCGAAGCCCCAGCCCTCACCTCTCGTTGAGGTTCCGACTTTCCCCCCATCCTACTGACCATCATTCCTGCTCATTTGCCGCGAATGCGCACCGCTCGCTCGCTGCATTTTGCGCCTTTGCCCCCGTTCCTCTCATTATCCAATTTGCCTTGTCGGACACAAGTCAAACCCAGAAGCCACTTCTTCAAGACCCTCGACGATCCAAGCAAGCACCACACCCGTCCCATTTCATGACCACCAGTTACAAACGATCCTTCCACGCCATGTCGCCATCCTCAAAGACCACGCTCGCCTCCTCCTCTCCAGCCGCCATGGACGACCTCTTCGCCGGCGCACACTGCCGCCGCCTGTTGAAGCTGCGCCACCAGGAAATGAGCAAGATGGAGATCAAGACGAACGTGCTCTGCGCCTCGCTCAACTACGATATCACGCGCTTCACGGTCTACAAGTTGCAGATCCAGAGCAAAGTACGCAACGACAACCGCGGCGAGTGGACGCTCGAGAAGCGCTACTCGGAGTTTTTCTTCTTCCGACGAGACATGCTGAGCTTGATCCGCGAGTGGGAGACCCAGCTCGGAGGATCCCAGAAGGCGGAAACCAGTGAGTTTGTACTGGTTGCCAACACGCTTCGCGACCCAATCACGCCAAATTTCCCGCGCAAGCACATGCGCTGCGACACTGAACAGATCATCAAGGAGCGCCAGAACGGTCTGAAGGAGTTCGTGCACAAGCTCTTGGACGCGTACGCCGACATCTCGGTGTACCTGTACAACACACAAGAGAACGATTCGCTCTCGTACTGCAAGCTTCGCGGGATCTTCCTCCAGCTTGAAGAGTTTCTGGATGTCCCGGACTCGCAGAAAGAGGAAGAGCGTCGCCAGACGGACGCCATCCTCGCTCTCGATGATGTCGACGTCGTCGGCGTGGACAAGTCGGCGCACACGTGCTGCATCTGTCTCGAAGACAACTGCGCCGAGGAAGCTCAGCCCCACGACGCCCACAGCCACGGCAGTGACAAGGAAAAGATGGTCAAGCTGCCTTGCAACCACCAGTTTCACGAAGACTGCATCATCGACTGGTTCAACGCGAGTACCACGTGCCCACTTTGCCGCCGTGCTGCGTTCAAGGAGTGCCCTCGCATCTTTGATGTCACGATGCGTGAGCTCACTGAGCTGTAAATATTTTGTACACCACCACCATTATTATGAACGAAGTAAATATGATCTCTGCAAATGCAGTCGTGTGTTGCTTATTTCTCTGAACATTGTGAGGAATGCATTGTGTGCTCTGTCAGTCGCTTGAGCCACTCCTCTATGGCACTGTTGCTTATGCAGGTGCCTGAGTGGTTACGTACAACTTGGTTCGATTCAATCTCGCAGCAAATTCTGCAACACCTTCCGATGCTTTGACTCGATCGTCACTGGTGCGAACGTGCATTCTTGTTTCTCCTTCGCTCGCATCTCTTCTCGAACTTTGAGTCGCCTTCGGATCGCGTCTTTGCTCGACTCCGACAGGTTGAAAGGCTTGGGGACAGTGTAACTCCGCGGTTCGTAGGCCGCGTTCGGTCGAAACGCCTTCTCCTCGCGCTGCTTCTGCTCAGCGCGAAGCCTCTTCGCCTGTTCCTTCATCTCCAGGAACCGACCCAATCCACGGACAATCACAGGCGCATCCCGATTACTACTGGATGGCGCGGCCGCAGTTCTGCCTGCTCCGCTGGTGTTGCTACTTCGTTGCTGCGAATCTCTGTGTTTGCGAATGTTGGGCTGGAATGTACACTCTCGTAGTTCCTGTAGCTCCAGTTCGTTCCGCTTAGCCTCTAAAGCTTCTGCTTTCTTTGAGCGATCGGTCTCGATCAGATGCAGGATGTTGTCGGATCGCCAGATCGACTTACCCTGGCGCTGCTTCGTGTAGAGTTTGGAGGTGCTGCTACTGATTCCCTTTGCTCTGGGTTTGGCGATCAGTGCTGGCTGAAAAGTGCACTCCGCCTTCTCCGCTTGGTCCATCTCCAGCACCACCCGAGAGCGAAAGCGTTTCCCTGCAAAGTACTGCTGCAAAGCCGCTCTTGATGTTTGCGAAGACGCGTTCACTGAGGTTCTTCTTTGTGGGGATGGGGATGAGTGATCCAGTGGACCTAGACCGAGGTTAGAAACCGGCTGCGCAAGCTCGTCCAAAGTCGACTGCCGACCGAGAGCCTTCGAAATCGGATTGATCGCCGGCTTGAAAGTGTACTTTGAGTACTGTTTCTCCCGCAATTGCTGCTTCTTCAGCTCCGTCTTCTTCGGGTCGTTGTAGATCATGCGGTACAATTTCTGGCTCTTACTCTCCGAGAAGCGATCGGGTCGAAGCTCTCGAAGCACCGCGTTCGCGTTACCAATATCGGGCTTGAATGTGATCCGCTCCCCGTCGTTCTGAGCGCGCTCGCAGAAATCTTCCAGCGCTTCCATCTTTTCTCGCTCCTGCATCTGGAAATGCAGCTGCCGCGAGACGAAATCCATTTTGAACTCTGGCTTCTGCTGCACAATCGTGTTGGATTTCTCGCTGATCTTCGGCGCGAACGATTGCTGCTGTACTGCATCGTAGTATTCCTGGATCGCGATGCGCTTCTCCAACTGCTTCTCTGCGTCGCTGACAAGCCGCTCGACCACTTTTGGCGGCTTCAGCGGTCGGCACTCGTCTGGATCTTCGATGTCGGAGAAGTTATAATCTTCTTGCTCCTCCAACTCTCGCTCCATGTGGAGTTTCGCTGCGATCTCGCGACTGATCGGGTTGATTGTCGGGACAAACGGCGCCGCGCCGTCCTCTTCAAGCTCGATTTTCTCTTGAATTCTCTTGATGGATTCTGCCTGCATACGTATGGAATTTCGTCAGGCACTAAGACCAACTTTGCTGTAAACAGTGATGCAAGAAGCGTACCTTCGCTCGTTGGATCTCAGAGAGTCGCTGATGAATCGGTTTGTAGCGACCGATACTCAGCATGCTCCTTGATGCGTTGTTCACCCTTGGCTTAAAGGTGCACTCACGCAACTTCAGCTCTTCGAGCTCTGCTTTCGCCCGCTCCCGCTGTTCATATCTAAACGTTCCATCGAGGTGCAGCCGCTGAACAACTGATTTCTCTCGCGACTTCTCCAAATCGCTCCATTTCACTCGTCCTTTTGCTTCATCAGGCGCTGGTTGTCGGCGAGGACTCAGCATCAACCACGGAAAGGCAGCGGAGTTGGAGCGATTTGACAGGTCCTTCTCCTTCTCACGTCCAGTATCATGCTGGAGAGGACTGTCTTTCTTCTCACGCAGTTTCAGTTGAGATTTCGTGGTATCAGGTCGAAAGGTACACTCTTGGAAGCTCTGCATCTCCTGCAAAAGCCGCTGCTTTTCGCGTTCTGTAAACTTGTCCAGCCGCGGCTGCGCAAGGTGTTCGATGCGTTTGGATATCGTAGCAGCTCCTATTGTTGCACGACGAGGATTAGCTCGGAAAGGCTCATTGTCTGGTGAAAGCTGCTCGGCATTGCTCATATGATCGTGGTGGTGAAGTGCGAAACAGTCCTTGTTCGGAGTCCAAGATTTCACTGGCGAGCACTCAGCCTGCTCTTGCTCGGACTGCGGGACTGTCTTGCGACTAACAGGTTGAGCTACAAAGTCTGGTCGTCTCGAGGTCTGAGCCGAAAAAACTTCATCATCTTGTAAAACCTTTCGTGGTGGTGCCTGCGCATACTGTCCGTTCGTACTTGAGTACTCCTCGTCTCCGCGTGACAGAATCTTAGCCAGTAGCGATACTGGAGACAAACTGGGTTTGTATTGCTCTTCAGTCGACTCGGCGCCACTGTCGGATTGCGCGCCCGCTTCATACCTGTCTTCATGTTCATGGCTCGCGAACGCGTTCTTAGCATTGCCTTCATCGCTGCCAGCGCTGTGAACATCGTGGTCATCATATTCCCCGTGCTCGTATAGTAGATTCGTGCGACTACGCGGCTGGATCTCGGCGGTGAGGCCGTTGCCGATGATATCCGATGCGTAGAATAGCTCTCCATCATCATCGCCGTTGTCGTCGGAAAACGCCTGCGAATGGCTTTCAGAGTTGTCACCACTAACGTCGCTTCGAGGGGGTCCAAAAGGTGACACGGACGTAGGGGCGCCTGGGTGATCTGCGTCAGCAATGCTGACAGTGGTCTTGTCGATTCGAGTCAACCGCTCCTCGCGAGCCTGGAAAAGCTTTTGGAGGAGCTGAGTGCGTTCTTCTGGAGATTTGTGGCTGCTCTGGCTGGTGACTGGGCTAGTTTCTGGTAGAGTGGCGTCTGTGTTGAGCACGGGTGACTCAGATGGTTTGCGTACTCGCATTGCGGCTTGCCTTTCGGATGACAGCTTGGCGAGGATCTCTTTCCTTCTGTCTTCCTATACAGCACAGCAGTATTAGCGCCAGAGAAATCGTCGGCTTTCTTGTAACAACCAAACCGCACATGGCAGTTGCATTTTATTGCCATTAGGAGCGCACTCACCGATAGAAGTGGTCGCGCTTTCTGACGCCGTCGAAAGAAGTTGTCGTCTGCAGCAGCATTCGCACGCGTACACATGTCCATAATCGAATCACGACGACGGTATTTTCCTTAGACCACCTATTCAACAAAGGTGATCATGTCCAGAATGTACAAAGCATGCGTCTTACTGTCGATCGGCGCGCGAACATGGGCGGTCGTCCCATCCGATCGCTGCTGCCAACCATCGCTTGCTTCTTTTGGCAATGACGATGGCATTCCGTCGGCCGCTCCTCGTTCGATGCTGTCGATGCCGCTGGCTGCGGATGCGCCGGACGCATCGTATTGGTGGAGATACGCCTCGGCAGCGCGCAGCTCCTCCTCCACTTGCGCGAGGCTCACATCGCCCCCTCGTGCGCGCACAGCCATGTTGCACTACGTGCTTTGGATCAATGGGAAGTGAATGCGCCATCTCGCGATGTCGACGAAGAGACGCGGAAGTACTGTCAAGGCTTCATGAATTGATTGGATACAGCGAGTGATTTAAAGTTAGTCATACATTTGAAATAATTACTTGCCACACCCACAATTGCCAGTTGATTGTTACAGTGAATTGTTACAGTTGATTGTTAAAAAGACAGGAAAATGTGGTGTGCACGTTGTGTGGTTTTCGGTATAATGTTGGACTGCTTTAAGTTCAATTTTTACTGGTAGGTATTTAGATTTGTTATTTGGCTATAGATTGTAATGTTATAGGAGGTACTGATTTAAGTGATTTCAAGTCTCAAGAGTGATCATCACTCTCACTTCAACTTGCGCGCGCACGCATGCGGGCGGGCATTGCTCAATCAGCAGCACAAGCGTCAAAGCACCAAGAGCAGCAGCGAACCATGCAGTCGCCACGCACGAATCAGGGAAGAAGCGACATCGGCTGCTGGGACAGTGATATCTACGACTACGGGAGACTTGTGATCACAGACCCTGCTGCTGCCGAAGTGGATCTGCGCTACGGGTGGTGGATCCGATGCATATGGTAAGACGCAGGAGCATACCTGCGTTCGTGCGTGCTTTCTTGCTTGCTTTCTTGTAATACGACGGAGCATATTCGCCTGTGCTGATGTATGCATGCCGTGTATGCGATACCAGTTGCAGAGGCAGAAAGTTCAAGATGAGGAATCCTTTCGACACGCGCAGTTGGGACGAGCACAAGCAAACACAATCGCATTTGAGCGGGGCTGCGAAGCTCGGGATCGCTTCGAGCCACAACGACGCACTTCTAAAGCGGCGCAACTCCAGTCAGTCCCTTCGAGTACGTGTGAAAGAGTTGCCCAACGGTGAATTTGCATTTTGTGCCAAGCCTTTCCAGGCTGAGGTCAGGAAGCAACCCAGAGGGGATCAGGAGACGCTGGTGAAGGTGATCAATTCCTTGTCGTATCTAGTATCTGAGCAACAAGACGACATCCAAGAGTTACGAGCAAAGCTACGGGAAATGCACCACCATATGACGCAGATGACGTCCGCATTCGAGGACGTTCAGCATTCACAGCACGAGCTATCACAGAACGTGTGCTCATATCTGGAAGAAGTGGCTTCCCAACCATCTCAGACCCAATCGCTTGGCAAAAGAGGACGCCGAAGCCACACGTACGACTTGAGAAGCCAGCAGTCTGAAGGCTACGACACAGAGGACACCGACAAAAGTTCCACGGATATGAGTGTATTTGAGGATCAATCAGAGTTAACGGAGATAGAGTGATTCAACAACAAAATAGCAGAAAGAGAAACAGATTGACATGCAAACAATTGCCGCAACACGATGATTTTCGCTTACGTGCTCGCAGCTCAAAAGAAAAGCTCGCGAGTTTCGCTTTCAGTCATCTCGGAGGGGCACGTTGGGCACTTGAATCTCCTGTGATCGTTCAGCAACACAGCAGAGGGTGAATCGTGAGTAACAAATGTAGCTTTAACAAGTGGAGTGGCTGTTTGCAAGCACATACCGAGTCATGTTGTACGATATTCTCTTCACGCAGGCTTTGCAGATTGCGTGGCCACACTTCAGCAGCACTGGCGGGTTGCCGGGCGTGCTTTCTTCTTTCGACACTGGACAGCAAAACACGGTGTGGAAGCGCAGCTCGTTTGAGATCGGGATTTCCACCTGGAAGAATACACAAAAGAGCGTTCACATTACCAAAGCAAGTTAGCTTGATTGCAGGCATTATCGGCCAGCAAAATCGGCAAGGCGCGCGCTTACCGGGAGCTCTTCAAGGGTTTCCCAGTTTGTCAATTTACTCTCCATCACAGTGACAAGCTTTCGCATCGCGGGCAGCGCAGAAATCCCCGCTGACAAACTACACAGTAGCAAGCATGCAAGCACACACACATACAAGACACAAGAATCAGTTTCATGCGCAGAATCAACTCGTCCCACGTGCCAGTAGAACAAATGAACACAAGCCATCCTCACCATGTATCTAAGTACGACTTGAATGGCACGCGGCGCAATCGACAGCAGGATCGAATGATAGACGTCCGGATATCCTCCCAGCGCGTCTCCGTGAAAAGATCCTTGTAGGGAGACTCGTTCAGTCGATTCTTGAACACCAGGCAGCCCATCAGTCGGTGGATCTCTGAAATTGGCAACGCAAACAATGCACATCATAGATTGGGTTAGCGCCATCAGCCCACATCCTCCGCAGCTCATTAATCGCAATAACATCAATTCCTCCTTTCGTACCTTTGGAGTGGGTATCGTGGAAAACAGAAAACTGGTCAGTGGCAAAATTTAAGGCATCCACGGCTTCAGAGCAGGATTCGAGCAGATCGACGTATTGCAACCGGATGAGCTCAAACTCAATCTCGATGTTCTGCTTGCGAAGCTCCTTCCGGTGCTTACGAGCCCATCTAAACAGTGAACAAAGCCATCAGCACAGCAACAGATTTGAGCACATCACAGATAGAAATAGTTCAGTAGCTGCATGAAATCGACGACGTACTCTAAAGCAGGTTCCATGTCCTTCAACTTCAGCGCTTTCAGAATGTGGTGCAGTTCCACAAAACACTCGCGGTAGTTGGAGGTCAGATCCAGCTCAGCCTCCTGCAACAACAAGTTGAATCAGACTCGATGATACACAGAAATACGGGAGAAGTACACTAGGTTATGAGAAAATGCCATATGCTTACCTTGCAAATGGAGTCAGCGGCTTCAATCTGGCCGTCTTGGTACAAGTACTCGGCGACGAGGCGGCACACGAGTTTGTGGTCGAACTGCTGAGATCGGCAAACCTTGGTGATGTCATTGCAAAATGTCTGCATCAACAGAAAATACACATCGTTCGACTTCAATAAATCCGATTCAGCTCATTGTGTCATCATCTCATCAAAACACACCGCACCTTGTCGATTTGCTTGGCGTACTTGGAAAGAGCGACATGGATCGCCTTCAGCTCGTCCGCGACGTTCTTCTCGACATTCAGAAGGCGCACGCGATGGATGAATCCTTGCAAAACCTTGTCCATCTCGTTGTCTTCTTCCTCCACCACAGCACCACGTAGCTGCTGCTCAGCACGAAGATCCTCTTTCTTGTCGGCTTCCCCAGATTGCTCGATTTGCGCTGGTTCGCCGTTCTCTTCCTTTTGCTTCTCTCTAGCAACTCGCGCTAACCCCAACAGCAGCGAATCTTTGCTGTCTTCGCCTTGTTTTTCTTCCTCTTCCGTGTTGCTGTCGCTCTTTCTACTGCTGCTGAAGCAGTTACTCTCATCCGCAGGCTCTGACGATCTCCCCGCGGCATCGACATCGGCATCGGCATCGCGATTTGAAGCTGGCAACCTCAATGTTTCGTGCGCATCACAAGAGTAGTTCTTCTTGCGTCGATACTCGTCCTGCTTGTCAACGAGCTGCTGCTTGGTGATCGCGACCTCCTCCAGCAAGAAGCCCAGTTGCGCGTCGATCTGCTCGACGCACAGGCGCTGCTTCTTGAGCACGCGCTTGCTCTCCTCTTCGAACGCCTCCATGCTGCTTGCTTGCTTCTCGTTGTCGCGGTTAGTGTTGTTGCTGCGTCTAGAGCGTTGGCTCTGCTGGCGAGTACGGGACTGCTGTGTGTGGTGCAGTCTTCTTCCTGTCGTCGTCGTATCAGCTTTTCTTGCACTTGGGGCCTGCAGGAAAAGCCCTTTGAAGCTGCACGGAGAAGAGAAGGAATGACCTGTTGGTGATGAGCGTGTGACGCTGAGCCACATTGCAGCACAAAAACAAACATTCGCGAGACTGCTGCCACCTACTGAGTAATCTGATTCCTTGCGCGCAAGGTTATTACGCTGGAACAAGGTTAGAATACCACAAGAATTGAGGTTTTATCGTGACGTCGCCGGAGTCAGATGCTCAGATTGATTCGTCGGAAAAATATCTGAGTCCGTATGTTGAGGATCTGCGCTCGCGTGGACCACATCACATTGGACGAGATGGCTACACACACGCTCAAGGATCTTTGCGTATCATCTGATTTTGCAAAGGAAGCGATCATGAGTCGAATATGACCCATCCATTTGGGGCACAAGCATGTCCATATGTCCATACGCTTCGGTCTGCTTTTGGTTTGTCATTTGTTCTTCTTAGTTTAATAGAGATGATCGTTAATGCCTTTCGACATTCAATAGTTGGTCGACCACACCACACATTCCCTCTAGTTGGTTTCCGCCCATTCCTTGTTGAGGGCACCAGCGATAACGAGGTGCTGGATCTCCGACGTACCTTCATAGATCTCCGTGATGCGGGCGTCACGGTAGTGACGTTCCGCTGGCATGTCCGACACGTAGCCCATACCGCCGAGCACCTGGATCGCCTGGTGGGACGCCATGGTGGCGGTCTCCGACGCCTTCAGCTTCGCCATCGCAGCCAACTTCGTGTACGGGCGACCGGCGTCCTTCTCGGCCGCAGCCTTCCACGTGAGCAAACGTGACGCCTCGATCTCCATCGCCATCTTCGCCAGCTTGCTCTGGATGATCGGGTTCTTCGCGATTGGCACGCCGAAGGTCTTGCGCGACTGGGCGTACGCAATAGCGCAATCGTACGACGCTTGCGCGATACCGAGCGCCTGCGAGGCGATACCAATGCGACCAGCGTCCAAGGTGATCTGTGATAGCACACGTACACAGCACACGGTCAGATACAAAGTGCATTTATGCCATCACGCAACAAGCAGGTCAAATTAAACGCTATATCAACGCACCATCGCAATCTTGAAACCATCGCCTTCCTTGCCGAGCAGGTTCTCTTTTGGGATCTCGCAGTCTTCAAAGATCAGGTTCGCGGTAGACGACGCGCGGATACCGAGCTTGTCTTCTTTCTTGCCGAGCGAGAAGCCAGGCGTGTTGGTTGGCACGATGAACGCGCTGATGCCCTTGTGCTTGAGCGACTTGTCGGTCGTGGCGAACACAATCGCCTGGTCGGCTTCGTGGGCGTTCGTAATCCACGCCTTCGTGCCGTTCAGCACGTAGCCGCTGCTGGTAGCGCGCGCAGTGGTGGACGCGGCGCCGGCGTCACTGCCGTTGCCTGGCTCGCTCAAACCAAAGCAGCCGAGCTTCTGGCCACTCGCAAACGGCGTCAGGTGCTGCTCCTTCTGCTCCTGGTTGCCGAACTTCTCAACTGGCGCGCAGTAGAGCGACTACACGAGTACAACAAGTGTTAGCGAACGGTGTCTACGAATATGGATATAAAACGAAGCAAGTGAATCACGAGGCACGCACGTTGTTCACCGACATGACCACGCCCGTGGACGCGCAGCCGCGGCTGATCTCTTCCATCGCGATCGCGTACGCCAAGTAATCAAGACCAGCGCCGCCGAACTCTTCGTCGATCGCGACACCCAAGAGACCCATCTCTCCGATCTCCTTCACCTGCTGCGCCGGGAACTTGTGCTCGCGGTCGAGCTCGCCGGCGATCGGCGCCAGGCTCTTCGCAGCGTACTGCTGGCACATATCGCGCAGCATTTGGTGCTCTTCCGGAAGCGTCGACATGTATCCAAACGAGCGCGTCTGCATGCTGTGAAAAATCCAGAACCCAAAGCAACGTGTCAGCTTTCGTGCAGGTTACGACGAGCTCTGGCTCGACGACAACGCACTCAGTGTGTTTGCAGCAAACGCGAGCGCATACGGGGCATGTAAGAGAGAGAGAGAGAGAGCAAGGCAAAGCACGTACGCAGTCTTGACGGCGCCCGAGGCCTTGGAGGCGCGCTGCATCACCTTTGGGAACATGCTGCTATTGCTGACGCTGTTGCTGTGGAAGGTGTGGTGATGAAGGAGGAGAAGGCTACTGCGAAGGTCCTGTGCTCGAAATCGCGAATGATCAAGCGCGACGCAATGGCTTGCTTGCTTGTGGTTTGTGATGGCCCAAAAAGATTTTTGGACAGCTTTTGGACCGACTTCACTGTAATATCTGACGTTTGTAGTGCAACGTGAATAGATAAATTTACACGTCTATTGCTTATTAGAGGTACAGCTGTGGATGAATGTGTGGAGAGTGGTAATGCTGCTTGAAGTCGTGCCTCCATTTATGCTTTTCGGAAGGAAATGAGTTGAGAGGTTTTGTTTCGCCAACGTTTTGGGATTCGTGCATAAACGGGAGTATGCAGGTTCACGTCGGTTTCTGTTTGCTTTCGAGTCGTGATTGTACAGTACTGCACCGACTAGCATCCTAAAGTAGTTTTTATTCTGTCTGCGAAGATACTAGAGAATAGTACAGTCACTACTAAAATACAAGACCCGCCGTGCTTTCTTTTTCTGTTCACGACCTGGCTCACAGTGCAATTCGGCGTTCGAGTAAAGATGGCGGTGAGGTCAAAACGGCTTTCCACTGCGCACGCCATCGCAGGCGTCAAGATGGTGGTGGTGGTGGTGGTGGTGGTGGTGCTCGTGGTGTTTGCGCGCAGCCTCTGCATGGTATTGATACAGCGCGCATATATAGTGTGGCTATCAGCAACACAATAATCTGTCTTTTGGGCAAATTGCAAGCCAAACAAACAATCACGCGAAGCTGGAAGATTCAGAGCACCAGCTGGGAAAGTGTGCGCAGGACACAAATCCCAACTGGCAAAGATCGCGAAGAGGCGTATTCATCTTGACAAAGCTATGTGTTATAGCAGTTCTGTGTCAATACTACATGCGTTTGCGGAAAGATTTTACTGTGGTGGGTATTGAAATATAGAGGTGCATCAAACTGAACACAGCAAAAAAAGTTAAAAGCGCGATCGATGGAAAAGAAAGACTCGTTCACGCCGTGCTTGCTTCTTGTGCAGCCAACCACGAACAATGTCCAGCAGGAGTGCATTCCCCAATCAGCAGCAACCCGCCCAAGCAACAGCTTACGCTACAAGAACAACAACAGCTCTACTTCGCGCACCACCCCAGCAGCAACGATGGACCGATACCAGAGCCAGCACGTTGCACCTCTTGGCTTTCACCAGCACCAACACCACAGCGTTCAGCAGTACTCGCACTGCGCCATGTCACCTGCCACTGAAGTCAGCAGTGCCAGCAACGAGTATGACGCCACGGATGACGACTGGAGCGCGATGATGACGAACCCCCCCGTACGCCTGCGCCGGAGCTCGTCGGCGGATATCCCGATCCCGCAGTTCATGATCCCGTGCTCCGCGAACACGCTCATGAACAAGCGCTACGCGCTCGCAACCAACAGCGCTCGACCCGTGTCGTCATCGCCACTCAGCAGCCGCGGCAATTGAGTGTGGCGATGCGCCGAACCACAGCAGCATCAAGCAAGCAACCTTGCAAACATCATGAGAGCGAATAACAACGACAAGCGCTGGTATGCAATGCAGCACCGGCAGCAATGGAGTGTACGACGAGTGTGCATGGTCGAGATGGCGCAAGCAAAGTGACGTGTGTATGATGTGAAGACCAATGATGGCAACAAGCGGCGCGGGTGTACAATAATAGGATGGTGTATGGTATGGTATGCATGAATGAATACAAATGAACAAGGCGCGTATGGTTCTCGTGCATGTAATGATGCTTGTTATGATCATCACTTTGGGCAACAAAATAATTTTGAGCGCTGCATTTGTCCAACGCCATGAATTTTTTGCCTTGAAACCACTACAAGGTGCGTTGTTTCTGTTAACTGTCGCAACTTCAATATCGTTTCCACGAATCAAAACGTCTCATTTTCCAAATACTCCGCTTTCATTGGCTGAAAATGGGTACATTCCAATATGTTGTTGTATCGGGCTTTGGAGGTGAAACATGAAGCACCACCAAAAGAAATAGAAAGATTGGTATCAAGCAAAGCGCGCGACGTCGCTCTCTCGAGGTGGATACACCACCTCGCCACACACAGTGGTAGGCCGACGCGGCGCGAGCATCATCAGCAGCTCCCAGTGGATGCCCGTCAGCTGTTCGTTCATATTGTGACTGACGGATAGATAGCAGCAGCACACAACGACGCTTTTTCTTCTTCCTAGCAGTTTGACGTTGCTTTTCTTCCTCTCTCCGAGCATACAGCAGCGGCAGTGAAGCCACTTACACTACACTACATTCTCCAAAACAAGCGCGTGCCCAATCGCGAATGCGCTCGCGCGAAGAACCAAAGTATTGTCAATAAAACACCGGCACGACACGACCACTTGTTCAGCCAAACAGCGAGAAGCCATCCATCCATCCATCCATCCATCCATCCATTCGACTTGCAGACACGTGCGCGTGAAGTGGGAACGTACGTAAATTGATTGACACAGATCGGTGTTCTTGCCATTCAGCAATTCGCAGCGTACCACCTCCACCTCACCGTCTTGTTCTTGGTGTTGGCTCGAAATAGCTCGCAGCGCGCAAGGCATAGAGAGACGCGTTCCAATCCGAATCCACACACAGAGCGAGGTTTATAAATACTACGCGAGAGCTCGATCTATTTCAAATAAGAAAGATTGATCCGAGAAGAGCGGGCTCGGGTCTCAAGGGCGGCGCTCGAGTGTGAGTGTGAGGTGTGGACAGACAAGCACAAAGCAACAAGAGAGACTGTCGTATCTGCGGCTGCGGCGCACAAGATATTTAAAGCTTTCGCGGCGCTTTGGGAGATAACAAGCAGGACAGGACGAGTCAGCCTAGTGACCAATTCGAGTGAGTGGAGCGGTCACCAGCAGCACCAGCCACCCAATATCAACGTCAACGAAGCGCAACAAGAAAGCATCCAGCATCTCTTATTTTGCGCTGAACCCGCAGCTATTTTCGGCTGTCCACGCTTGCGATAAAGCGAGAAGAGAGCGACCGACAAGAACGAACGCGCAAGAGACAACAACAGCAGCAGCGAGCGCCAACAAGCAGAAGAAGACGAATAGTGGAGCGGAAGAGCAGGATTGCACTTCGTCGCTGCCTCGCTCGCCCTCGCTCATCATCAGGCTCGCGGTCTTCGTTATCCACTCCATCTGAAGCACTCGCGTAGGGGTGTCACCTCGTCGCTCCAGCTTCGTGGTATACCGGTGTCGTGTCCAGTTTCGTGGTATATCGGTGTCGTGTCCAGCTGCGCGTGTCCAGCGAGCTTCAACGAGACGGAACCACAATGGACGAGCTTCATGATGCAATCCAGGATGCGCAGTATATTGGCGCCGTCACCAACGCGCACCGCGGACCGAGCGCGGCGTTCTACAACCCGAGCCAGTCCGAGTTGGCGCAGTTTGTCGAGAAACAGGAGCGGTCTCTCGGAAGCGACTGGCTTGGACTGGAAAACATCCTCGACCAGCCGCTCGGGTTTTACTTTCTACGCCGCTTTTGCGATGCAGAGCAGCATGGCGTGCGCAAGCTCGACTTCTTGACGGAAGTGACCAAGTTTCGAGCGCTCGTGGCTGTCGATCAGCGTGTCGCGAAGGCGAAAGAGATCTGGGACCAGTTCTGTGTAGTGCCGCCCGAATTTGGCAATTCAGCGGCTGGTCCAACCGGCCCACCATCAGCCGACAGTCCGGACTCTCATCGAGTCTCTGGGTCGCCTGTATCCACAGTCACGTCATCGCCAGCGCCGACGTTGTCAAGTCAATCGCCAGGCTCGCCGTCGGATACCGAGAGAGTCGAGTCAGCGCGTCTCGGTAGCTCGAGGTTCACGCTCGGCTCGCTCAAGGATCTCAACGTTGCGTCGATCACGACGAACGGCATCATCTTTTGGCGAAAAGGAGAGTCGACTTACAAAGTCTCGGAGATCGGGCCAACGTACAAAGAGTGTGCGTCTGAGACAAGCGCCATCGGCGTCGGTGGAGAAGTGGTGGCTCGGATAGGACTTGTGATCAAGCGCAAGGCTCCAGCGGGGAAAACAGCAAGCGGCGGCGGAGCAGGTACGCCACCCGGTGGAGTTGAATTGGAAGCTGAGTTTCCGAGCCACCGGTCGCATAGTACGTCTCCAGACACCAGTCAGAGCACAAATGGACGAGGCGCCGATCGAGGAAATGCCCAGACTCCATCCAGTGACGTTGTCAAGAGCTGCCCGCCGTCACTTTTCGATGAGCTCGAGGTGTGCGTGCTGTACAGTCTCGAGCAGATGCATCTCAAGGACTTTCGAGCGAGCGTGTTCCACAAGCGTCTGGTCTCGTTCCTATACTTGCAGACCAAGCGCGTGAACGAAGAAGATTTCACGGTGCTGCGCGTGCTCGGTCGCGGTGGCTTCGGTATGGTGAACGGCTGCATCAAGCGCACATCGGCGTCGCTGTACGCGATGAAAGTAATGAACAAGAAGATGATCAAGAAGAAGCATGCCGAGAAGCTCTGTCTCGCCGAGCGGAAGATCCTCGCGATGATCTCGAGTCCGTTCGTCGTCTGCCTGAAGTACGCGTTTCAGACACCGGACGAGCTCTTTTTGGTTTTAGATCTGCGAACAGGAGGCGATCTGTCGTTCCACCTGAACCGATCTCGCTTCACAGAGAACCAGGTGCGGTATTGGGCTGCGCAGATCCTGCTGGGACTGCAGCATCTGCATGAGAAGAACATTGTATATCGCGACCTGAAACCGGAGAACATCCTCCTTGATGAGAAAGGAAACTGCAGCATTTCGGATCTCGGCTTGGCTGTGGAAGTAACGCCAACTTTGGCTGGACGCTGTGGCACGCGAGGCTACTGGGCTCCCGAGATGCTGCTGCGCGACGAGAACGGACAGCGCATGGTGTACAACCACGCTGTCGACTGGTGGAGCTACGGCTGTCTGGTGTACGAGCTGTTGTATGGGAAATGCCCATTCCGCACATCGAAAGCGAAAGCGCTTCACGAAGACAAGCAGCAAGCGTACGACAAGGCGACTCTGGAGCTGACGCCATCGTACGACCCCAAGTACTTTTCTCCGGAAGCCGCCGAGTTAATCCAGCGTGAGTGGTTTGGTTGGTTGGCGTATACCTACCTGGTCGTGTTAATTGATGTTGGTACTGACTAGCTTTGTGATTATTCATCAACAGAACTGCTAATCCGAGACCCAACGAAAAGACTCGGTGCGAACGGAGCAGCGGAAGTGCGGCGCATGAAGTTCTTTGATCCTATCGACTGGGTGAAGATGGAGAATATGATGATCACGCCGCCGTTTGTGCCAGACAACGAGATCAACGCGGCGTCGCAAGCGGACATCGGGTCGTTCGACATTTCGATCGTCAAGGGTGTGAAGATCTCGGAGCAGGACCAAGCGGCGTACAGCAACTGGGACTTTGTCTGCCCCGAGACGTTCCAGCGAGAAGCCATCGAATACCTCGAGTGGGAGGTGAAGAACGGGCCGTGCACGGTCGCCCCGAACTCGAATTCGTGCTGCACGATTTTATAAAGAAAGAGAGGCAACAGTGAGGACAGAGCTTAGCTCAGCTTGCTGCCTGACGATGCTGCAGACCGGATCGCGCTATTTATGAATCTTCTTTTAACTCCGCTTTGGAGTGTGCAATGCAAATGAGGGCTTGTAAGTATTTGCTTTGCTTTTGTACTGGTGGTGGTTGGTTTAGTTGCTGGCTTGTCCAGCCAGCATCAGAAGAAGATCTGACTCGACGTTCATGGAATGGAATTGGTAACTTCAAAAGCGATGTGCTTGAAAGTGGACGAGGAAACCCAGACGCTGCCATCAGACGCGTTCGCATCTTTGACGACGCGAAGTGGCATCGGCGCAGAGGCTCGAGTCGACGTGGTCTGAAATTGTCTACAACCTCACCAAATATCTACTCTTTTTCGAATGAGTTCTTCGCTATGGTTTTTGTCATGACAAAAACCATCACAAAACCATTGAGGGCTACTTGTGTGACTGTAAGGTAAATTTGTCACACAGATAGTGCTCCAGTATACTGTATTTGTGTGGTTAGCTGAGAAATTATCAGTATTTATGTGAATATTAGCCCACACCAAAGACCATCACTCTCGTAATAATTTAAAGAATCTTGCTTTGACCAGCACTCCTGTATTACCTCGATATGTTCACTACTGTATCACTATGTGCCATACTGCAGTACACGCCAATTCGCGTCTCTCACTATCGAGACATTAATCTTGGGAAATGTATGGAAGTGGCCGCATGCGTGCTTGACTCGTTCTCGCACACATTCATGTTCTTCGTTCGCAGGCCAAGCAAGATCTGGTTACTACCGTCCAATTAGAAGCTGACAGTGAATCGACCGGACAGGTGCGTGAGGTGCTCTTGATGTGTGTGTGTGTGTGTGTCTCTCTCTCTCTCTCTCTCTCTCTCTCTCTATCTGCGCCGCTTGGCTTGCTGCTGGATGGAGCTGGCGCGTTTGTGGGTTGTAGGGTGCCATCGGCTCGCTCACACTCATTCTCTCTCTCTCTCTCTCTCTCTCTCTCTCTGTACCTGTCTGCTGTCCAGCGCTCGCCTGCTTTGATGCGTCAGTCCCCACTTTCCCTGCTTCTGCTGCTCCTGTGCGTCACTTGCCTTTCGCTGCTGTCGTGCTCCCACCAAGCGCTTTCTTTTGCCAACGCTGCCACGATGAGCGAAGCCACCACTACCACCTCCACCACCTCTACTACCCACGAAGCCAAGATCGCGCCCAAGCTGCTCGCCGCGATCAAAGAGGACCCGAGCGTCGAAGCTGACATCATGGTGCAGCTCGAGTCGCCGGAAGAAGTGGTACAGCGCATGTGTAGCACCGCGTCGGCCGGCGCCACGCGCGCGCAGAAGACGACGTGCATGGTCGACTCGATGCAACAGTTCGCCGACGAGGCGCAGGAAGAGGTGAAGCAGCTGCTGGCGCGCGAGACGGGCAAGTACGAACGCTCGGCGTTCTTCTGGATCAACAACTCGGTCTCGGTGCGGAAATGCCAGGCGCCGCTGATCATCGAGATCGCTAAGCTCGCGACGGTGCTGACCGTGCGTGCCGAGGAGATCTTCCAGCTCCAGGGCAAGGATGGCAGTAAGCAAAAGTCGCCAGAGAAGAAGAAAGCTGGCACCATGTCCTTTGGCTTCCAGTAGTCTGGCACAGTAGCGACAATACGTCAGCAGCAAGCAGAGCCGCGTGTTGAGGAGCTTCTGCATACCGTCGGTGTAGAGGATGGATTGCCAATGAGTACGTGATGTGATGTGCTTGCTAACTATGACAACAATTTATGGATGTTTGAGTGAACCCCTTTCAGTGGCTTTCGCTTGATCGAAGCTGGCATGAGAGTGTTGTTATTTCCAAATGGAGAGACTTCACTATGTATTTTTATATCCAGGAGCATTCACATGTGTTACCAAGCTCAGCTCAGCTGCACTATTCCAGTCTTGTGTACCAGCACAACAAGCGAGGCAGCGTCGATCAAAGCCATGAGCAGATCTAGCCAATCCGTAGCGGCGACAACTGCGCCGGTCTCGCAGTGTGCAGATGCTCAGGAACTCAATCCATCCAGCAGTACGCCACGTTCACGGCCGCGATCCGGCACTGCCTCTGCCACTGCCTCTGGAGCCACAGCAGCTCGGCCGTTCTCATCCTCGAACCTCTCAGCGTCGATCGCGAACGCGCGTTTCAAGACGTTCCAGGTGCAGTACGAGATTCTGAGCAAGAACCTGGTCCTGAGCGCGATCGCGAGGGAGATCCCGTGGAAAAACCTGCTGGACCTGTTTCTACTCAAGTTCTACGCGGTCGGCGACGTCCTGTGGCTCCAAGATGAGCAGCCGCACGAGATGGTATTTGTGCTCTGCGGCGGCTTTCTCGCGCGCCGCATGGACAGAGTCTCTGAGCCCGTTGACCTCACGAGCCAGAATTACAGCAGTGCTGGTGCTGGCACTGGCGCCCAGCCAGCCAAAGGTCTGGATACGATCCTTGCAGAGAAAATGGTGAAACCTGGCGGGAGCCTCGCGGTGCTCAGTGTGCACACCAATACGCCCATGCAATACTCGGTCGTCACGGCCAAGTTCAAGTCCATCGTGCTATCATTGCCCACGGGCAAGTACAAGTCGATCTTGCGGCAGCTCACACCAGAATTGAGTGTGCTCATGGAGCATTTGATCTACGATACTGAGAACAAACTGCTAAGTGCGCTGAAGATGCGACCGATTGCGCCGCCAAAAGACACCAACAGCAAGCAGCAGCGATCCTCACGTGACAAGCATTCCCACAAGCACAGCAGCTCTCCGAGCAAGAAGAACCAACCAGCTACTAGCCTTCAACGGGCCACATCAACACCCACACTGAACAGCATCAGCTCATCGCTCCAGAGTAGCGCGACGATCAACCTGGATGCAACGGCGTCATGGGCATCGCTGCAGGTCGCAAAACCAGTCGAGTACGAGGTGAACTCGTCGCTCTTGATTCTGCACCAACCATCCAGCAGCTCAACAGGGAATCTCCATCACCTAGCGCCATCAATGGCAGCAGCATCGTCTACGAGCAAGAGGTCTGTTGGAGCTGCTGGCGCACTGCTGCATTCAAGCTCGACAGCTCGGTTGGCTGCGAAGAAGCACACCCAGAGGAGACTCCAGAGTATCAAATTTCCAAACCCGCTGGAGGCTTTTCCTCCGCAGCCCAAAAGCATGGGGCTAGCTGACGACCACAATCTGGTGGACCAAGCCATGCTTACACTTCTCAGTGGTACTGTTGGTAGCAAGCGAACAGTTCATCTGGACGTCGTGCCGAAAGTGCACGTCGGAAGACTTTTGAAGCCGCTACGGAAGCCTGTGATGTTCAGCGATGACTCGGATTTCAATATAAAGAGCAGCAACAACAGTAGCAGCAGTGTCAGCAAACGAGGAGATGCTGGCGCGCGACCGCACACTATCGCTCAAGAGCAAGTGCGCCAAAGCCAGCAGCGCGTGCTCGTGGCAGATCGCGCCGAGCCCTTTCGAAATGTGCGGTAGGCAGACTACAGTAGGTGGGTGGTGCGAGCTTGCAAACAAGCGAACTGAGCAAATAAGAAGCGACCAATATTGATTAGTACTTGAGCACGGCGGGGACGTCCAGGCGGTTGCTGG
>JAADVO010000442.1:0-26990 GCA_023335655.1 Globisporangium spiculum | reverse complement strand
GGAGCACGCAGATGCCGTGCGGTAGCGCGAACACACCGTGCGCATACGCGATCCAGGTGTAATCTTTTAGCGTGAGCTTCAGCGCGTATCGCCGCAGGTTCGAGCCAATGCTCAGTGGCATGATGTACAGGTACAGGTACGCTGCCGCTGAGAAATACGCGGCGCATACCGAGTGCAGAACCAGGATCCCGAGCCAACACAAGGTGAAAACACGTTTCGAACACCGGACGTGGAACTGTTCTGCCTCTGATTTCACTCGATTAAGCGACATGCGTCGCGAGGTACGTCTCGAGGTACGTCTCGAGGTACGTCTCGAGATGGAACTCTTCAGATGGTCTATTAGGCTTTGCTGCATGCTCTTTTGAGGCGCCGAGGCCCCGGAGACCAAGTCCTGTCCAGCCACCTTTGACTTGCGCATCGTCGGCTGGCGACCTTCCTGGCTCCAGCGAATTGGTGCAGGCAGTCGCAGAGAAGCAGTGAGAAGCAATTTGATGCTTGTGGGTGGTCGATGCGCTTGCCGTACACACCGTTCTGTATGCGATGTAAACCAAGGCGGTGCTGCTTTGACGGCGACAAGGAAAATGAAACACAGCGAAGCTGCAGCCAATCGGAACTTGTTCTTGCGCTAGGGCGACCAGAATAGCACCTGCTAGCTGCTTTTGCTTCTTCGCAGCTTGGAACAAAATTGGTGAACCAGCTGAAAGAAACAGGCTTCTTGAACGAGGAGCACACCAGACTATGCTATCCCATGCAAGCGTCGCAGAGCTCGGTGACATCGCTTGCTCACTCGTAGTAAACTTGCATTTTCTGTGTGTATGCGTTAGTTGCCTAGATGCGCTGTTCTTGTTCGAGCCTAGACCCTAGTGTCGTAAACTTGGCTCGGCTGCTTCATGAAAGGTGGATTTTTGGCTGTGATGGCTTCGATGAGACGTCTCCTTCTTGAGTTTTAGTATGAAGCTGTCGACTGCTCTTGACTCTCTGGTCGCGGTTGCGAGCTTTCATTTCACGTACCTCCATCGCCGTCAGCTGCCGCAACTCTTGTGCCAAGTTGATCTGCTTTCGCTTCTGGACCTGATGCTGCATGTGGTGGTAACAGCGACTCGACTGGGACTGCAGCAGTGATTCCTTCGTTGTCGTTACCCCGGCGTGCCGCTGCTTCTCATTCAAAACCGCGACCTGGCGCTGAAGCTGGGCGATCTCGTGTCGGTCAAACTCTTCCTTTTGTTTGAAATGCCCCACGTCGCTCATCAACTGCTGCAGCTGGAGCCGCTGCTTCAGAACCTTCTTCTCGAGTTTCTTCTCGCGATGGCGCAACGCGCTGTTTTCGCCATCCATGTGCTGGATTTGGGCTTCCACTTTCGCAAACTGGTCCAGTTGAAATATCAGCTTCGCATTCGCCTTTTCACGGGCCGCTAGTTCGAACTGCTGCTCCTCTCGTTCGCGGGCGAAGGCGTCCAGCCGAGCCATCGTTTTCGACAATTGCGCTTCCAGCCGCTTGTTTTCTGCGACTAGCGCCTGTTGGTCGCCAAGTCGGACGTCGAAATCCTCTTTGTAGTGCGATTGTTGCTGCAGTTGACTATGAAGCTTTTTGTTCTCTCTGCTCAAACGCTCGATTTCCGACTTCGCGTTGTCGCTCACGCGCACTTGGTGGCTCAACCTCTCTTGTACGCGAAGTCTATGCATTGCTGATCCAATGATTGGAGACACTCGTTTTAGTAGCTCTTGCTTGTGAACATCGAGCGGATGCGACTTAGCCCCCATTCGAGCCGTGCAGATCGCGAGTAGCTCAGCTCCACTGGCATGCGGAGAGAACACTCGCAGGCGCAGCAGATTGTCCATCGTTAGAGTTGACGCCGCAAACGGGACAGAGTCCCCCTCCTCAATGTGCGCTTCAGTAAATGAAAGGCTCTGCTCGGCTCCAGTGCGCGACCCAGGAACCACGCCCTGGAACACAATACGCTCGCATCGAAGAAGCTTCTTCAAGTAATCTGTCACGAGGTTGCTTAGTGCGCGCTCGCCTTCGACCCCGTTGAGTGCTGACTGGAACTCGAGGAACCCGGACATGTCGGCAACATTTCTCTCCAGCTGACTGGCTTTCGCGACCGACGTTGCTCCTTCCTGCTTGATTGTTTGCAGCTCAGATGCTTCCTCTTGAAGTCGAGTCATCCTGCACAGCTGGGAGAGTTGCCGCTGAACACCTCTAGCGATCTGGGGCAAATGAACGCGCTCGTCGTCAACATCAAACACATCATCCAAGTACGAGCCCGTGATCAGCAGACAGTAGCGAGCACCTCGATCGCTGATTTCTGGGAGACAGACCAGCCGGAACTGTCCTCCACTTCCGCTCGGCGCATTCGGGTCAACGCCTTGGAGAACTTCAAACTCGGCCGTGCCTCTCAACTTGTATCCTGATTTTATCAATTCGCTGACCCAAGGCGCGATTTCTATATCATCATTGTTAGACCTCGCACTAGTCTGATGCTCCGCTCCAGTGCCCTCGAAGTGAATCAACTGACAGTCGTGGATGCCCTGTCTGGTTCTCTTTGCGTGGCAAGTCCAGAGCCTCTTCATCTCGTGTTGAACAGTCTTCGTGAGTGCTCTCAAATCGTTCGCTTCTTGCAGTCTGAGCAACAGCGTGACGATACCAGGAAGTAACTGCGCTCTCTTCTTTCTCCAGAGCGCAGCTTCGCCCTCGCTCTCGCATTCATCTTCATCACCAGCACCAAAATTTCTTGAGCTCTCCGTCTCTAGATCCTGTTGACTCCTCACTCCAGCACCGTCAGCAGCGAACGGACTACTTGGCTCGTGACTTTGCCGAGCTGAGGGCAATGTCGCACTCGCAAGTTCCAGACTTTGTGAGGAGATACCGAGAGTTGCAGAACGCACATTCTCTCTCGGTGGAAGGTGAGAGTTAGTGGTCGTGGAGATCCCACCGTGCCGCGATGCATGTTTCTGCAGCATTTTCCGCTGAACTGCACGCCTAATACAATAAACTGCGGGTGAGAGCCAAGCCAGGAACTCGTGCACCAGTTCCTTCTCGTCTTCGTCGAGCGGTTGCTCTGAACGGAACTCCAGTACGCCAACAACCTTTTCATGCCCTTGATCCTCTTCGTTTGTGATACTCATCACAGGGAACATAGTTTTCACGCTCTCGCTTGCAGCTTCGCGATCGACACATTCGTCGTCACGCCATCTGGATTCGGCAACCGCTTCACTGGCATAAGCTTCCCAAATCGCTTGGTGAGCTGGACTCTTGATGCATCGCTGGAATGCGACCAGCTGGAGTCGCGTCTTTGCTTCAGTGCTATTACCGAACGTGAAGAAAAAATTCCCATCTTGAGCTGCGCCATACAGCTGCACACTGCTTCGTGATACTGCTTTGCGGTTCCGGAATGCAGCTTCCAGTCGATCGCGGAGTATCTCTAACAGCGCTTGCCACATCTCCATCATTTGCTTGGACGTCGCGGCTTTGGCTGCACCAGAATGCAGCGAAGGCAAGCCAAGCGCTAATTGCTGTGCCAATCCCTGCTGCAGCTGCGTCTGGAATTCGTGTTTCGCCTGCCACCGGTCGCATTTAAGACTCATCAACTGGATTTGATCTTCTGTGTTGCTCTCTTTCTCAGTCAACAGATCCAGCTGTTGCTTCCAGAGATCTCTTTGTACGAGCATGTGACAACGCATGGTCGCTAGACGAAGCAGCAATTCAACTTGCTCCAATTGATACATCAACGAGTCGCCTTCCGCAGGAAATGGTGCTGAGTTCACTGAAATTGGTGCAACCGCCAGCACGATGACCACAATATTCGTCGTTGGATTAGGCTCTGCGAAATCAACTCTTTCACATTCAGTTTTGGTTTGTGTGCAGACATTTTGTGGGATTGTCATCGGATAGAGCATCGCACACTTGGCAGATTGAGAGCAGTTGCTTGCCTCTTCGCTTTGCATATCTTTACTTTGATTCTTGACGCAAAGTTTGATCATCTCGCCTTGCTCCACACACCTTCGCATCGCGTCTTGGACATCAGCAGATCGAACGATGCGTTTGTTGTCGTCTTTGGCAACGGAAGAGAACAGCGTTGATGGATCCTTTTGTGTCTTCTCGTGAAGCATTGCGAAGTGAACTCCAGTCACGCCCTTAAGACTTGTGATAGCGTGGCCCAACTGCAGCAGCACTTCGTTGGGAGACGTCAAGTCCTTGACCTCGCAAAGAAATGTGCGCACCGATTCGTTAGTTGGACGCACCACCTGCTCGTAGTGGCTTCGCAGTTTCAGTAGATTTGCTTCATTGTTGTGCAGAAGGTTCTTCATCTCGAGCGAGTTGAGCTCCAGTTGGCACTTGTCGAGCAACAGCTGATCGCGTTCTTCTGACATCCTCTGCACTTGAGCGGCATGCTTCAACTTGTCGCGCACACTTCTCACTTTCACTCCAGCAACCTGGAGCACGGATTTGATAGTGCTGGCAAACTCGCTCTGGATTTGAGCAATCGGATTTGCGCTGCTATCCAGTACCAAAGCACCAATGACAGCATCCTTCGCATCAAGCAGCAGGTAGACAAACCTACCGCCACTGTCGTCCCTCTTCGCCTTGATGCCAACGGTATCCCTGTCCATATTGTAATCCAGCTTCGACGTTTCCGCTGCTATTGTCTTGACGCACTGAAGTAGTTCTTGCGTCGCTTGTCTCTCGTTTTTGCTGCCGATCACTATCCACTCGTCTGCGAGGTCGGAGATTTCGAGACGAGCGCACAAGTGAGCTTTCACAGGCATTCCAGTTATCCTCTGGAAAATCCTGCCAAGCACGACTTTCAACCCCAAGTCAGAGCTCTCCGAGCCGACAGTTGACAGGGATATGGATCCAATATCTTCCATGGCGTTTCCGAGAATCCCTTGCTTCTGTGTCAACTCACTCAGCTCTCTCTCTGCCTTCAGGAGTTCTCCGCCGAGATCGCTTTCCTTTTCATACTGAGCAGTAGCGTGCACAAGCTGTCGAACGGCGTCCAACACTGTTTCTCCACAGAAGCTAAACATGAACGAGGAGCTGGCGTCGTCTATCTCTGTTGATCTTTCCACAACTCCAATCAAGACAACCCGCACCACTCCCATGTTTGGAATATCTCGGCGAACAGTCTTCACAAGAAGTTGATGCGTTGCAGGGGTGACAGCATCATGCTTACCGAGTTCCCACACAGATTGACTCTGTCGCTTCTTTTCGTCGTTTTGGCAGTCGAACAGCAAGAGCTCCAGCGCAGGGTGTCTCGCTGCAGTACTTTGGACATCCGTCTCACGAAGTCCAAGAGCTAAGCAGCTCTTTTCTCCTTTCTCCTCCATGCTGAGCTCCAATTCTTGAATGTTTTTCATGATCGTCGAAGTGAAGCACATGTCGCAGTTCATTCTGCACAAGTGAAGCAGAGGAAGCATGCAGCGCTCCGCTTTTCCATTTCCACCTTCAAAAAGTAAGAATGATCGGAGTCGCAGGATGCTTGGTCCATTGAAAACAGCTTCGCCACTGTGAGATAATTTGCCGCCGCGCTGGAACGAATTCTCCACGATTTCAAGCAGTCCCCTCAACCAAATCTCGAGCACTTTCGATCCAGGCTTGGAACTCAATTTGCTCGAAACAAACTTGCTCGTTCTCGACTGAATCGCTAGCAGCTGTTTGAATCGAGTGTTGACATGGCGCCTCCATTCGTCTGTGCATGCTGCCGCCTTGAGCTCAAGATGCCGAATGTTATCTTCCAAGTGGCACTTCTCATTGGTTTGCTTCACGAGGCGAAGAGTGTGGGAAAGCACGATCACAAGTTGCGGGACCACCATTTCATCTGCGCTTGGGTTTTGCTCGGAGTTGGGCGGTTGGCCAGTCCTGAAGATCTCAAGTATACCGAGAACGACCCGAGAAGCCATTTTTGAGCCTTGAGAGCCTTGATCGTGCACGAGCTCAACAATCGAAAAGTGGTCCGGTGCTCCCGCTGATGCATTCTCCTTTCGGACTGGGAAAGTTTTTGTCTCTTTCTTTCCATCCAGAATAGTCCATAGAACCGTGCTTGTTTCATCCATAAGCCACAGCTTGAACTGCGGGCCTCTGAATGAATGAATGGCAGCAAAAAGACGATACCAGGGTGAATCTGCGTCCAAGGCATCAGATTCGATATCGCTCCCACTATGCACAATTGACGCACAAGCACTCATTACTTGTCGAACTAAGTGCTGCCACAGCTCTTGCTCTTCCATCCGCTCGATCGTCTCTGAGTGATTGTGCTCGCGCACTTCAAGAGACTTGCGCTGAGCCTCTGTGTCCTTTGCGCGCGCTTGAATTGTTTCAAACACAAAGCAGTGGTGCAGAAGGTTTCGGAGAAACACGCCGGTCCATTCGAGCAACGCGAGCAGATTTTCCTGCCGCAGCGTGGAGTCTTTGGGCTTCCATACTACACAGAGCACTCCCAAAAACACCTCTTTCTCACCCATTACCACCAATTCTCTGACGAATGTTGACTCCGTAGCATGCACTGGGGTGGGGAGATCGGCGCTGGATATCGTCTCGCTTTGCTTCTTGCCAAGTGTGAGCTCTACTCGATTCAGATCCACGTGGTCACGCAAGATCCTCATCAAAGATCTAGCCAGTCGGCTCTTGAGCTGGTGCTTGCACGCTTTAACATCTCCAAACGAACTCAACACGCCAATAACTTCTGACCAAAGCTCGTGTGCCAAGCTGAAAAGCGCGTTCCACAGACTTGACGCTTGCTGTTCAGTTCGAAGAGCACTGACGGTTCCTTTGAGATGTTGTTGCTTTGTATTCCGATTGTCGGAGTCACGCTTCAATCTGAACACCTTTCTGAAACACTCGGCTACATCGAGCAAATAGTCGTCGGTTGACCCTTTTCCACTTGCAAGGACAGTCAATCCAAACAGCTCTTGTTCTTCTGATTCGTCGCAGCCGCGCACAGGTACTATCATGATCGAGTCCATTTGTTCGTTTGGTCGACAGGAAGCCAGAGCTTTGATTAGCTTCGAAGGAACCTTCACAAAAGGCGCATCGTGGGTGGAGATACGATGCTTGCTGAACCATGGCTCGTCACTTGCTTCGTTTTCACTGACAGGGACGGAAATCCGCTGACAGCCGTTACCAACGAGAGTGAAGCACTCGTTGCTGGCATCAAACACGAGCACGCTCATTACAGACCTCGCTTCCGCTTGTGATGCTTGACCACTGGACTCGCTCGTAGTACCGCCGGGTCTGCTGATCGACTGAATAGCCTTTTCACAAAGTTGCTCGATGCTCATCGATGGCACCAGCTCATCGTAGCGAACGGAGGATAACTTGACCAGTGACTGCTTCTCGAGTAGATCTCGCAAAAGATCGCTGTTGCTGTCGCTGATCCGAGCAATGGTCTCGGTTTGATTTGTCAACTGCTCTTCGTAGTTTCTGACCGCGGATTCAAACTCGTCCCTTTGCTTGAACAGCATCACTTGGTTGCTCAGTAGGTAAGACGCCATTGTGCAGAGTTGTTTCTCTTCGCTTGTAAACAGCTTGTCATCTTTCTTCGAGAAAGCGAGAACGCCGTACACAGCAGAAACATCACCTGACGCATGCCCTCTTTCCAGCGGGAAAGCCACGCACGTCGATAGAATCGCTCGATTCAGCACGTTCAGCGTGTTGGACGAATGCGGCGGGCGGTTCACATCACTGAGAATCGTCTGCACTGCCGCATTCTCTTCGTCTGTCTGGTTCCGAATCGAGCACAGCAAGTTGATGAAATAGCCGCGCGACGGCAACAGCTCGAGCAGCAGCACAGACACGTCGTGTTTCCACGTGTCAAAGTCTTCCACTGGTAATGCCAGCCACTTTGCGACAAAACTGACCCATCTCTGCAAAACCTGGTTATGCAGGTCCTTCGCATCTTCCACTTCTCGATGAATGCTGTCCTCTCGCCCGATAAATTGCTGATGAAGTGAGATGAACTGCGACGTAGCCTCAGTCATAGTATGCAGCAACCTTGGGTCTTCAAGAAAGCGCTCCCGCTGCGACTCGGACTCAAAAGCAAACTCCAACACTCCAATTGGCGCGCTTGCTGAAGTAGTCAGGGGCACTGCATAGAAACAGTTGTGCTCAAACCGAGACGACGGGGGTTGTTGATCTTGCCAGCTTGGGGTAAAAGCGTGATGCTCGCTATTGTAACTCAGCGCCTCTTGGGTGAAGAGAACGTACCCTGAAATCCCACTTTCACGCAGCTCGCCCGCGTTTGGCTCGCCAGCCAGTTCAATCTTCTCGCAAATACCTGGATTCACATCCCCAGCCATTGTCCACACCGACGCTAATGGATTTCGACTTGACGACTCTTTGGCTCCTGAGTACGATGCAATGAACAGCGTCGCTTGGACAAATGCTGATTTCAGGTCTTTGTTTGATATAGCAAGCGAGTTCACGCACATCACGAGCTCTTCCAGAGACGAACACATCAAGTACTGATGGGTAATCCCTTTCAGAATCATGCCATCGGTGATCTGTGTGGTGAGCGCCACTTCTTGCTCACTCATCGCTTCCAGTCGTTGCTGCAACGTAAGCGCGTGATCGATCTGCCTTAATTTAAACAAGAGGTGCTCGGCGAACTGAACCAGTAAAGGCGCAACATGAAGCTTCATCATGGTTGCGAAGAAGGATTTCGTCACATCGGAGCTGTTCGCCTCGGGTAAGACCACGATCATCGCAGCATTCGCTTGTGAAGGAGGTCGAGATGCACCTTGCGTGTGTCCGTTGCGTTGCTGTAGTCCTCCATCGCAAATAGGCAACACGAGCATCGCTCCTCCGGATTCAAATGCTTCGTTGGAGTCCATGACTTGCTGGAGGATAGTGAACTGGCCATCAGCGCCAGAAAACAAACCCGTGGCAGAGTCGTCGAGTTCAACGTCGCCCACACCTCCATACGCTCGCTTGAATATCTCTTTTGTTTCGCCACGGAACAGCAAACGGATCTGAGCGCTCGATATGCTGTCTTCTGTGGTATTTGAGCGATTGTCCGCGATGAGTCGATCCAGGAAATCAGCGAAGTACGCGCGGACTGGCTGCCACTCTTCACACCCAGAGCTTCTGAGGTCAGTCTCAAAAGAACCAGCGCTCAAGTTTCCCCACAATTGACCAAGCCCGACCAGCGACTGTTCAAACCCGCGCGCTTGCTGGCGTAGATCGCGGTTCTCTTTGCAAATGCGCGTGATTGGCTTCTGGAATGAACGCAGAAGAGCTTCATCTTGCTCTGGTAAAACTGCCACACTACCAAACAGGTCAATCCTTCCGCACTTTTCCAGAAGTGGTACTGTTACAGTCGGCTGCAGACCGCTCGCTGCATCATCTGTTCTCGGCTCGCCTGGATCAACCCCGCTTGGTTCGTCATCAACGATCTGGATGCTCAGCGTGTCTATAACTGAGCGGCAAAATGCCACCCTGCTCTCAAGTGCCGTCGCAAGGAGGACGCCAAATGCGTCCAAGAACTCGACGTTACACTGAGATCCGTCCGACACAATGGCTTCGACGACACCAATCGGGTACCCTTTGGAGTTCTTCAGCCCCATCACCAGCAGCTGAGCACCATCAGCATCTTTCTTCCTCACAGTCAAGTCGATTTCTTGGCGAAAGCCGAGGCGATACAGCGAATGAATCGGGGAAAGCAGCAGAAGATGACCGCTCGTGCTGGGAAGAACGCAGTCTGCAAGAGATTCAAGCCAGACAGAACTATACGTCGGTTCATCGGACGTTCGGGCTACAGAGGCAGAGGAAGAACCGTTCAAGGAAGATGAGCGCGAAAAATCTGGTGGTATCCGATCATCACTGTTCAACGACATCGTCATTGCATGCACAGCGTTTCCAGCGATCCCGGTCCCGGTTGAGTCGCTCTCCGTCACCTCGAAAGTTTGATTGTCCTGTAACACCAGAAAAGGCTTGCTCGTGCTGCTGCTACCGCTTCTCTCGATCTGAATCAGCTTCGCACTCGACGCTGGGAGGTATTGGCACATCAGTGCTTTCACAGCTGTAAAAAATCGACTTCGAGATGCGCAGTGTCGGAAAAGAGTGATACTCGATGTGTACATCGTCTGAAGAAATGCATCGCGAGCCGCAAGTTGTTCCAGATGCACTTCCTCGTTGTAGAGCTTTTTCAGCTGCTTCATATGGATCTTCAAATGCTTCAGTCGGTCAGAGGATTCAGGAGCGATGATCGCAGGCGCAGGCGCTGTAACTGGACGTCGCAATCTTGGCGTGGGTGGCGGAGCATTGCTACGAATCCTCGGAGCGGAGAGAGGAGCGGAGACGCGCCGTGGCGTTGACACCATCGCTTGAGTCTGGGTAGTGAAAGCCGCAGCTGCCTCGTGGGAGTACCGCCGCGGTGCCGGCGAGACCTTGGCTTCGTCATCGTAGGAGAACTCGCTCTCCACTTTATCAAGCGAGCTGATATCGCTGATACCGCTGCTGCTGCTGCTGCTGCTCATGCTTTTCAGAATTGCTCAGAATCGCGCGATCCTGTGCTGCGAAGAGTCACGCCGAAGATTTTTGCAGACGTACATATGCACAGCGTGGACCACACACAACGCAACGGGAGATTTGTGTGACGAGGCAGTTTTCCGTTGAAACGCTCAATCAAAACTGGACGCTGGTTAGGAGTGGGAGTGGGCGACAGCAAAGGAAACACGGCGGATATGCGGACGTCTTCTTGGAGCGACAACAACGAAGACCTTCATCCAAGCAGAAGCTTAATGTGTTGCATTGATTCCGTTTCGGGTGGTTCGCTGCTGCACATTGCACTCGAATTAGCAAAGCAAAATAGGAAAAGAGAGAGTGAAAGCGAAGTGGCACTGCCTACGCGAACATCGGGAGCTTGATACACACACAGAGGATGCTGGAGGTATTCTCGCGTGGAGAATCAGCCATTTACTTCTTCGCCCCAACGACTGGCTTGACTTTGTTCAAGCTGCGTATTCATCGACATCACAGAACAAGCAAGCAAGCGCCATTAGGTCAACCAAGGCGCGCACAATGAAGGAGCATGAGAGAAGAGAGCGACAAGTGAAGCATACTTGATGGTGATACGGAGATTCGTTCCTTTCGGGAGGTCGAACTTGGATGGGTGCGACGCGAAATGGCGCTGGATATTCGACACATCGAGCGTGGCGCCTGTGTTGTTCTGCTTCTTCTGCTGCGTCTGCTGGCGCTTCTTTCCGACAGCCGTCACTGGCGCCGCCTTACGAGCAACACGCAGCATCGACGTTTTCTGGAGGCGCACTTGGACAGGCACCTCACGCTTGGTTTGCGTCGGCTTTGCCATCACGAGTCCCGGACGACGCTTGTTGATCACTTCCTGACGCTTAGTGGAAAACGCCTTGGTGTTGGCGCGCGCTCTCTACACACAGCAACATTCGTTTGTTATTGCCAGGGCTCACAGTCAGATCAGCAAACCATCCAAAAACGCTGCCAGTCAGTGCACATTCGAAACAAACAAACGGATAACATACAGCCGCTTTCGAAACTGGTACTGTCACAGTCTTCTTCACATTCGTCTGCTGGCGCGTCAGCTTCTTCGCCTTCTTCTTGGAGGCAGCTGGGGCTGGGGCTGCCGCAGGCTTCTTCTTGGTCTTTTCGCCCGCTTTCTTTTTAGCAGCACCTGCCGCTGGCTTCGCGTTCGCATTCACATTCGCAGCCGCCTTTGGCTTGTTCGCCTTGCTCACGGCCTTGCTCTTCTTGATCAGGTCGTCTGTACGCACGAATCGCATCAAAAACACGCACACATACATACGTATAGAAACTTAGCATGTATTCAACACCAGTATGTACTCACTACCAAGCAAGAAGACCACACAGATCTCTCTCTCTCGTTCATACAGCCATCCTCGCGATAACACAACACGAGAGCGACACACTCAGCACACAACAAAGATGCACGCTATGGTGGCGCGCACACGCACGCACCGAGAGGCATCGAGAGCTTGTCTTCGGCGGAGATGCCGAGCGCGAAGCCCGCGGTCGTCGTGGAAGTCGTTGCCATGTTGCTTGCTGCTGCTTTTGAGTTGTTTGCTCCCCCAATTTGTGTTATAGAATAGAAGCCAAGCCAGCAGCCTCCAGATGAGACTTGTAAGTTCGCGCGAACTTAAACGAAAAATGATTTGTGCCCCTCTCGCCTCCTACTCAACAGCATATACTCTGCACTATGCAGCAAGAGGAAGCGGGAGTGATGGTTATATGGCTACAGAATTTGTCCATTTGTTTGAGACGATCATTACTCGACGTGATCACAAAATGAGAGTTAAGACTGAGGCGGACGATGCGCATATGTATTAGCATAACATTTCTGCTTCGTGTTTCTCTCAGTGTGCGCGTTATCTGACACCGCGTTGGATGCAGCAAACTGGGCATGCGTTGCACGCGTGTGTCTATCTCTTCGCGTTTCCTTCGGTCTACCTACGTGAGGCGAAGCTGCTTCTTGAAGAGAGGTGCGGCGTTGCGGTTCCAGTTCTCAGGCCAGTGCTGCATGTACGTACAACAACATCGTTGCATGCGTAAGTGTGGAAGGACACAACTGGCGTGTGAATAGACAGTGTTTAGCAAAGTACACACCTCGACGTTGGTGAGCGCGGCGCGCAGGCGATTCAACTTGGACGAGTTGGCTGGATAGCCCTGGAGCAGTTCAAAGAGCTGGGACGAAAGCTTCTCGGACGTGTCGAAGATCAAACCGTTTCTAGGACATGTCACCAATTCAAAACAGTTAGAAACAACTCATCGCCCTCTACAGAGACCAGTATCAATAAAACGTACTTGTCATGCTTTACAAGCTCGTCCAGACACTTGAACCCGACCGCGCACACTGGCACTCCGCAGCCAAACATGTCCAGCACTTTCATTGGCAGGTCCAAGCCAGAGGAAGACGTGTGCAGACACACGCCAAGGTCGGCACTTCCTAGCACAAGCGGGTAGTCGCTCGCTTCCAGCCACATGGTCGCGATGCGGATGCGCCTGAACGCCAGCTGCTTGATGCGCGCGAGGTACATCTCCTTCTGCGGCCCTTTGCCCGTCACGACGACGAGCACGTTTGGGAACTCGGTCACCGCCAGATCTGCTGTGCGCTTGTCCAGAAGCTCCAGCGCGCTCAGCAGGATGCCAAAGTCCTCGTCGGCGGTCCAACTGGTCGAGCTGATGATCATCGCGGGCCGGTTCTCGCGGCGCAGGATCTCTTTCTTCTTGGAGAGACCCTGCACTTTGCGCGTGAGCAGCGTCTCCTCTAGGTTAACCGAGTTGGATCCCCAGGACACCAGCTTCAGTCACACACAGATTTGATTGACACAAAGGATCAGTTAGTTTGACAGTACAACGTAGGATGATACTTCGCCATGAAGCGTACATCGTTGGAGTGGCTGATCTGGTCGCCGACACGCGAGAAGAGCTCATGCTGCACTTCGAGAGGCGTCGGCTTGAAGAAGAGCGGAGGCTGGTCGTGCAACACGGTCGCCTGGATCTGCCAGTTGTCCTGCAGCCACTCCTGCATCACCTTGGTCACGCACAGGTTCGCGTCAGCTTTCCTTCCAAAGACGCGCTCGATCCACGTTGCGAACTATAGGCAATGTAAGAAGCAAGTAGTTAGCTTGGTTGGTACAACAGACAGCATTCAGCCTGATTTTCGTTCATTATGCCGACTAACCTTGACCAGCGGATGGCTCGGTCCGAGCGAGAGCGCGAGGATGCTGTAGCCCAGGTTGTGCCAATCGATGACAAACTTGGCGCCTTTCAAGCGGCAACAGAGCCACACGACAACAAACGTCGGAATCCTGTCGTGACCGATGCACAATATATTGAAGCGTGTACAGTTAGTTGATCGTGAACAACGAACTCTTCCAAGTAAAAGGATATACATTATGCAAAGCACTTACGTTGGCGGGTTCTGCAGCAGCACGAGGTCCACACTGCCGGCGGTGAACAAGAGGATCCAAAACAGTTGCAGAAGCTACATCAAACACGCACAGCACAGTCAGAACCCATGAGCAGAAGCAGCATTCACGATAGAATTCTTTGCACAGTACACTACAATACAGTGTACACACCTGCACGATCACTTTGATGGGTGCGAGCAGCAAGAAGAGTTTACGCGAGACGCGCTGCATGCGCGGTGTGAACGTGAGGAACTGCACGTTGCGCTGCGCGTAGAGCGCCGGGATGCAGCGCTCGCCCTCGTAGCCCACGAGGCTCACCGTCAGGCGCGTGTCCATCTGCGCGAGCGAGAGCGCATGATACTGCATGCGCGGGGAGCGCCCCACGTCACCGAGCACCATCACGACTGCATGGCGCTGTCGCTGTTGCTGCTGTTGAGAGCGTCCGCGGCCCTTGCGCTTGCTGCTAGCGGCGGCGGCATTCGCATTCTTGCGGCGACGCGTATCCGCCATTTTGGAGAGTGACGCGCACTTGCCTCAGGCAGGTCGCCAATTGTTACTTCAGAACACGGGTAACAAAATCCCAGAACTGATAGATAGCACACAAGCGAGCTTAGAAACTAGAAGCTTGTTTTGTAAACCTATAACATTAGCAATCGTGCTATTTTTGTACTTTTTCCATCCAGCTGGCCTTATAACACATTCGCGACCAGTTCACACCACAATAAATGACACACAAACCTTTGAAACACACACAACACGTCCGACACAAGCACAAGCACACAGACATCCGTTACGCCACCGCGTTGCCGCGGAAGAGCAGCTTGTTCATGGACGGCAGCGACTCGGCGTCCAGCGAGCCGCCGCCGCTGCTGCTGTTGCTGTTATTGTTGCTAGTGCTGGTGTCCGGGTGCAACGACGCCGACGCTGCTGACGTGGACGGCACTGCGAGCCACTGCCGCTGCTGCTGCTGCTGTTGCGAGGCGTCGTCGTTGTCCCAGGGATATGTTGTTGCTGCTGCTGTTGTGGCTCCGACTGTCGCTGGGTCCGCCACAGAGCTGCCCGCGTGCAGCATGCCGTAGCCCATGTCGGGCTCTCGAGAGTACGCATGGTGCTGCTGGTGGGGGTGACTCATCTGCTGAGACGCATCAACCATGGAATAGTGCTGCCGGGGTGCGTCAAAATCGTCTTTCACGTGTGCTGGTAGTCCTGCGTACCCCATGTGCTGCTGCTGCTGCTGTTGGTGCTGATGAGGGGGCAGGGCCACGTAGACCGCATCGCTGTGCTCACTTACTGGATCTGCTGCTAATGCTAAGGACGATGACGACGACGATGATGATGATGGCACTGGGTGTCCCGCGGCGTCCGTGTACATCCTGGGCTTGCGCAGTAGTGGAGACATGCCGCCCGAGAGGTCGTACTTGGGTTTGAAGAGATCGGCGCTACTGCTGTCTTCTGGACCGTGGTAGTACGCCGCCACCACCGTTCCAGCGCCACCGCTGCCGCGCATCTTGTCTCCCATTGTCACTTGCTCGTCGTATCCTCCTGCCATCCGTGCCTGGGTCTGGTACTCGCTAATCGCCACAGATACTGCGCCGTACTGACTACTCATGCTGCTGCTGACAAAGCTGCCGCCGTCGTACTCGCCGCGCTTGAGCGCTATATGCGCTCCACTGGCGCTGGGACTATTGTTGGTGCCACTGACGCGCTTCCGGGGCGACAGGTTGCTGAGCGCGTAGTTAAAGGCGCCGCCGCTGGTGGCCGTGGGTGTGACGCTGGTGCCCTGAGCCAGCAACCGCGCGCGCTCCTTCTGGATCTGCACGTCGAAGTAGGGCAGCGTCTGGTTCATGCGCGCCAGCTTGGTGAAGAACTTCTGTGCGTGCGTGCGCACCTGCGTGGATGTGCGCGTACCGATGAGCCGTGCGATCTCGCCCCAGGCCGGGCCCTGGAACATCTCGAGCCCCTTCAAAAACCACTTGTGCTCGTCCGCGTTCCAGCGCCCGATCGAGATCTCCTTGGCCCGGCGTCTCGGATGTGAATGGTGGACGCCCTCGTGATGATGGTATAGTGGTGGCCCCGGTGGCTGACGGCTGGCGGACGGCATCATCGCCATCCCACTGTGGACACCGCCGATCCCATGCGGCTGCTGCTGCTGACGGTCCAGGAACTGGCCCTGAAACTGGTCTTCGATACCGTTTGGGACCGGGACGCCGGCCAGGCGCGAGTCCTGCGGCCACGTCGCGTACCCTCCACCTGCTACTCCTGGAGCCATCCCGATCTCGTGGCTGTACATTTGCGGCTGCTGAGATGGATACACGGCCGGGTCGGGACGGGACGGGACGAGGCGGCTGACGTCGTGGACGTACGGATCGGACGCCGGCTGGTGCTGCTGAACCTGAACCCATCGGCCAACGTCCTGTTGTTGCTGCTGGCTCAAGAGCGGATCCTCGGAGGTGGCTGCGTACACGTCGTCCGCGGACGTCCGCATCAGGACTTGCTGTTGCTGCGAATGGTGACTGGAGTCCTGGAGTGGGAACCATCCAGACTGGGACTGGCGCTGCTCGCTTGCGTACGAGTGTTGTTGCAGTTGCTGATGTTGTTGATGTTGCTGGAGCTGCCAGGATTGCGACCGCTCCAGGTCGGAGAACATGTTTGCTGCTCTGTGCGCGCACTGGTCTTGCTTGCTTGCGCTTGGCGCTGTTTTCTTAGTTGCGTTTCTTGCGCGCTGCAAGTGCTCAAGTTGCGAGCGCTTGCTTTGTTCGTTGCTTGCTTGCACTCACACCTAGGCCACACCTAGGGCTTCTTTATTTTGCTTGTTTGCTTTGCTGGCTCCTCGCTTGTTTGGTTTGTGTTTCGTGCAAGTGTTTGTGTGTGTGTATTGAGCGAGGAGGGGGATGCCTGCCGTTTGTCTTTTTGTGTAGACGGCGAAGGGCGTTCGTTCCACCCTTTTATCATCCTTTCTTCGTTCTCTCTCTCTCCTCATTCATCATCATATCACGTGGAATCCAAACAAATCTAACTAACTTTTCAGCAGCCAAGGGCCGCCAACGATGAAGCCGCCCGCCGCCCATCCGCACCGACGATCCATCCAGCCCAAGCAGTTTTGCCTTGTGTGCAAAAAGGCTTGAAGCAGGATCAGATCCCCGCCATTCTTTCCGTGCCGCTCATCCTCCCGCCTCCCTCTAAAGTTCGCCCCAGCTTGCTTTTTAAGGCGCTTGTTTGCGCACTTGAGTGCGCTCAACTTGCTTTTGTGCGGCTGATGCTGTTGCGTTGTATCTAAGTTGCGCATTTCCGCCAACACTTTGCGAGGCGAGGATCAAGGCGCTGTTGAAAATGGAGCGAGGCACAACGGTACTGCGGCAACGAGGATGGTGCCGTCAAAAGCAATCGAATCAAATTCTGTTTCTGAAACGCCTCGGATCTTCAGAGCCCTCGAGCAAGTCGACACTGCCTCCTGATTGGCCCAAAGCTGATAAAATGCCAAAAGAGAAGCAAACTATAATAGCGATATCGAAAAGAAGAGCCACACTTTGTGGAATAAAGCAAATAGCAAGACTTGCGAGATGAGATGCGTCCACTTGCTTAGAGCACAATTGCACCCGTGAACCCACTGATAACACGACAAAGACAGAGTTGGATCAGGTATCTTTATCACGCTTCCTCGTTTTGTTGTTTGTTTTGTTTTGTTTGTTTAGCGCTGTGTTCACAATCCCGACTATCTGTCGTTTCCCTTTTCGCGCATTTGGGCACTTGAGCGAGCGAGTTTTAACAAGGCGGCGCTTGTTGTGCGGACGGGCGGCGTCCTCTCAGCTCAGCTCAGCTCCCCACGACCCTTTGCTTGTTCGAGCACGCTTTTTGTAGTTTAAACTGCAGAAATACTCCAATGCGTACGTACGCTCTGCAGTTTGAGTGAATGCACCAGACCCCTCAACTCAACTCCCTCGCAGATCACTCTATACCTCAGTAATGAATAAATACGTACGGCAGCCACCCACAGAAAGTATGTACCTGGTCAACGCACGCATGGAAGCTTTTGCTTGTTTGCTTGCTTACTTACGGGCTTGCAAACAAAACAACTTGCTAGTTGCTTTACCCTTGTTGCTGCTGTTGTTGTTGCACATTTCGCACAACTTTGCGTCGTGAGCTGCTCGTGCCGTGTGTGTGTGTGTGTGTGTTCTCACTCGCTCGCTCGCTTGTGTCCATTTGCGTGTGTGCGCAATGCCCAATCTGCGCTTGGATCCGAGCCAAAAGCGTCCATGTGACTTAGATACGCCCGCCCGCGATCCCCCCATTTTCATTAGCGCAGCAGCGACCGACTGACCAGTAAACTCGTATCTTATCTTTTGGGTGGTCTCAAAGATACACCTTCAAGTCGTCCGCACTTTTTAATTAATCGTTTTCTCTGCCGAGCAGGAGGGGCGACGTCCCGCGATCTTTGCGCTCCTAGAGAGCGAGTGCGTCGTGTTTTGCGGATAAAAATGGGTGCATTCGACGCTTCGGAGCGGTGTGTCCTCTCTCCTCTTCAGCTCGAGTCTGGCATCCACGTCACGTTCGTCGGCAGCGCGGTTGCCCCTATCCCTACAACAAAAGATCCACAAGTCGTGACAACAAGCAAGAGCATGTTGTTGTTGTAACCGGTCATGTGCATTCATATGTTGTTATTCTCATGTGTGTGTATGTGTGTGTGCTTACACGCTTGTTGTTGTTGCTGGTGCTTGTTCGTTTGTGATTATGTGAGGCGCAAAGTCGGGCTTTATTGAGGGTGTTGTTGTGTGAAAAAAGTTGTCATTTCTGATAACTGTGCCTGTGCACAACCAGCTGTTTGTAGGTGCGTTCTCAGATGGACCCGTTCACTTCACGAGATCCTTTCACAAAATACCTCCGGTACTCAATCCTGGTGAACATAATAGTCTGTGCAATTGCCAGCAGTTTGCAAGTCTAGCTGTGCTACGTTTGATGATAAAATAATCTTTCAATCAATATACTATGACATCTTGTACATATTTTACCAGAACTATAAAATCAAAAATAAAAGGTCGACTATCCTCACCCATTTGCACAGGCAAGGCAATGCACCAACTGTCTGCCCAGAGTTGCACGCGCTGCCATCTGAGTCGCAAAAGCCCTGCTGATCGTCTGACAGGATGAGCGATCGACTGATAAAGTTGGAGCCAACAACCGCACAAGCACAAAAGCTGATCTGAGCGGCTCCGACCCGATCCTTCGTGTGCGCTGTGTGTGTTAGCAAACAAGCGCTCGTTTGCAGGTCGAAAGAAAGCAAAAGTGCATTTCCGATCTCCAATGTCACACACAAAGTTGACGGACGGAGCCCCGAACCAGCACTCGACAGGCGCGGGTGCGGATTTCAGATCCAGCCGATCAGCAGATCTGATCAGCCCAAGGTGCAAACGAATACTGAAGGTACCCACCGAATCGAAAGGTTAGACACCCGACCTGCCCGGTCTTTCATCCACTTGTTAGATGAAGAGTATTATCATTATTTTGTTTGAGCGATTTTCTGAACGTATTCACAGCACACCACACACACACGCAAAAGCTGCGCTACAAGTGCCAAGATTCCTATCCAAAGCTCTTGACGCTTCTGGGACCTGGCGGCTAAACGGTCACAGTGATCACCTCATCATGCAAACTCCTCTGTTGACGCCGGCAACAGCACTGGGTTTTGGCCATTCAACCTGAACACCTCGGTTGACCCTCCTGAGGTAAAATAACAGCGAGTGAGTTGAGAGGGCTTCTGTTTCGCAGGTGTGCCACGTTTGCTTGTTCGTTAGCTGTGGCCAATCTATGATTTCTTCAGAAATCACGAATCATGATTGCAAGCGCTTCGATATTTCGTTTGTTGGTTGTTTCAGGAGCAAAAATATCCTGAAGTAACAGGCAACTGAGAGGACGCGATCGATCAATGTATCAAGCAGCAGATCAGCAATAAATTCTCGCTTGACGCCGAATCGCTGCCGTCCATAGACTGCAGCTCCTCCACAGACAGATAACCCGGATCGAAATGAAAAAACGCAGGCTATGGCCGTTACTTGTACACTCCAGCGGACGCTGAACGATAAACTCTGAAAAGCGCAACAAGCAGTGCTGCTTGCTCCTACCACAAGCAAACAAACTTTCACCAACACCATCGCGGAGAAGGCATTCGTAAAGATAATGAATGAAGGCAGGCAAGCAGCTTGTAAGCGCAGCTTGGTTGGGCGAGAGCCGCCAGGACGGTAAACGTGTCGAGGAAGTAGGCTTTGGCCAACGAAATCCTCTTGTTTTGATCTCAGTTGGAGCCCAAAAAGAATGAGTGGCCGAATGACAGCTTTTTCGCTCTCAACGTTTCTATTTTATACAATATAAGCTATAGCAGATCAAGGCAACTGTTTACAAACTATATTTTTACCTTGATACAGATTGGCTTAACGCAATCTACACGTTATACCTTATAAACATTCTCAATTTTGTTCGGGTTCTAATACTTCATTGACGTTAACGATAGCATCGGTCTCTACAATGTCATTATAAAGTACACACCAAAAAACTTTCCTTATGATCTGTGTGTGCAAAGGACTTTGCTACAACCTTGGAAACCAACCTGTAGATCACGTACAAGATTGTGTCGTGGTCGAGGTGACTGAAGCTGATCAAGACTGCGCTTTAGATACCAATTGTAATCCATAGGTTAGCAAAGTGCGATGTGAACCTTCCTTGGCACCACCTACTTACTAGAAAACCAAAAAAGTCAACAAATCCAAAAACTCATTGTTACGGACTGTCCGTCAATCAATCAAACATTCACACGTCACTTCGGGAAAGCAGCCCACCGAGCAAACCAGGTCAAGGGGGACTCGCGGTGATCCGGTTCCGGTGGATCCACGTCGACGCCTACAGTCTATTTCAGTTGATTCCCTTGACTGACACCACCGTTCGACTTGTCCGATCACGACACGTCAAACGCCGTAATGTTCAATGGTGTCATCAAAAGATTTTTCAACCCAGTTGACAACTCGCTCAGCGAATAGCAATTACCCACTCGTACTTATGAAGGACCTGCACCAAAAGGCAAGCGCACTCTTAGCTCCTAATCCCTGATTAAAAGCGTGATACTGTATTCCATATCTCCATCCTTTTTTTCGACGCAATCAACGAGCAGCTCTATCTGGCATTCTGAAAAACCAACCGAGGCAGAAAGCAAGAACAGTCGCAAGGCGACGATGACCGAGTTCTCGCTCTGGACGCGCGTGGCGGCCACGCTGCTGCTCGTGGCGATCTCACTCGCGGCCTGGAAGTGGTTGCAGGGCGCTGGCTCCTCTGCCGCGCGTGCGGCTTCCGGTGGCCGTGCGTCAGCGCCAAAGTACAAGAAGAAGCCCAAGAAGCGCGCCGCGAAGAAGACGGTGACCGCTGGTGCGCAGGACAGTGCCGCAGACGCCAAGGCGGCGCCAGTCTCTCCTACTGATACTGCTGCTGCTAGCGCTAATGCAACTGGCAGTGCTGTTGTTGACGCTGCTGCGAGTGAGAGCGAGGACGAGAGCGACGAGGACGAGGGGCTCTCGGCCGTGCAGATCCTCGCCAAGCGCAAGTTCAAGGTCAAGGCGCTCGGCGGCAAAGCCGTAGCCGCTGCGATCGCCGCGCAGCAGGCCAAGCTGCCAAAGTATGAAGCCGGACAGCAGGTGCTCGCGCGCTTTCAGGGCGGCAAGGAGTGGTTCCCTGCCACCATTGCGGAGGTACGTGCCTACGCGATCCTTTGCTGTTGATTGTGTGTGTGTATGTATCAGGCGACACCTTGCAAAATGCTAATGGCCCTATATTTGTTTATTCAATTTACGCATATGCAGGTGCGTCGCGGTGGCGAATACAACCTGAAATATGACGACGGCGAGGTGGAGTACCACGTGTCGCACAAGCTGATCAAGCCGCGCGCTGCGAGTGCGCCGCTCAGTCCAAAGTCGCCGAGTGAGCCAGCGACAGCAGCCAGCTCCAGTCGCCAGGACGACACCTCCGCTTCCGTATCTGCGGCTGTCCCTGCAGGCGCGTTGTCGTCATCATCAGACGAGGAGGATGAAAGCGATGAGGACGACGGCTGGGCGATCGTCGGCGCGTCGGGCAACAAGTCCAAGGCCAAGAGATCCAGCGCCGGCGCGTCTGCAACTGCAGTTGGGTCGCCGCGCGCGGGCGACGGACTCACGAAGCGCCAGCGCGAGAACCGCCGGAAGAAAGAGCGCCAGAGGGAGATTAAGGAGCTCGCGCGCTCTCAGGCGCAGGAGAACGGACTGCACGCGAAATGGGGCGGCACGTACAGCAAGATGAAGTACGTGCCTCCACCGACACAGTCATAAGTGAAGACCCAAGCCAAGGCTGAAGCGAACGAAGAAGACCAAGCAACAATACACACACAGAGATACAAAAGATACACGCTGAGCCACGCACAAACCATCCATACAACGGACGACTCATTCAGTGGAACAGACAAATAGCCCAAGACACAAGATCAGGTAAACAAGTCAAAAGCAAACTCCCCAACTCTATAATATAAACACTTGTGGAATCGGCGTGGGTGCTGAGCGCTTACCGCTCTTGCTATTGTTGAGTCCCTCGCTGTCTTTCAGAGACGCGCTGAGGTTCACGGGAACGGAGCTCACGTGGCGCGGCCGCGTGACGTACTCGTCCTGGAGAACGGTCTTCGCCGCCACGGAGATGCCGCGCGTGGGCGGTGCGATCTTGAGCGAGTCGAACGACTTCTCGATGAACTTGCGCTCGTACTGGATGCTCGCGAGCGTCTTCTTTCCTATTGAGAGAGTCCTGTCAGTACCCCAAAACTAGTTTCCAGTCTCTAGCACGCAAGCATCAAGCCTAGGCGTACCAGGACGAAGATGGTGGTTGGCTGCTGGGTCACTGTTCACTTTGCGATAGAGTTTGGTCATGAGCTTGGTCGCGACCAGCGCTTTCGTCTGCCGCTCGGCACGCTTGGCGTCCAGAGGCGCGTGGTCGTACGCCACCGCCTGCGCCAGCTGGGAATCGACGGCAGTATTGATATCACCACACACACATCCAGGTTTCCAGTCAATCTGTCCGTCTCACAGAGGCTCAGTGGCTCAGTCAGGTCTAGGAGTTTGGTGGCAGTAACACCGTACCTTGCTGCGCAGCATCTCCATTTCCTGGTTGCTCAGTCGGCCCTTCACACCGAGCGTGAGCCCATCGCCACCTGGTCGCTTGGAGCTCATTCGTCGATTGTCAAGTGCTGAGCACTGTGGAGCTCTGCTGCAATAAGAGAGAGTTCTTCAGGGCGAAAGCTATTTTTCTCATTATTGAAAAGCGCGCCGTGAACCAATTTCGCACTGGCGTAACGACTCGGAAGAGCACGAAACGACTCGGAGTTTTCCGGTCATGAAGCGCTCGCTTTCGGGACTCAGTCAGTAGTAGTAAGTTGTCGAAGAGTTGTCAAACATCAGCTGATACCGTCTCGAGGTCAAAGCATGAGCGCGTCGCTATACCAGGAGGCGAGTAAGCAGCCGGGCAAGGCATCCATGCTGCTGCTCATGGACAGCCCCACGCGGCACAGCGAAAGTGGCTCCACTACTACTCACAACAATCACATTCGCTCGACAAAGCCTGCCAGTTTGGGCGACGAGCAGCAGTCGCTGGGCCAACTGCTGATCGACATGACGTCTCAGGTGCAGGACGAGCGCCAGAAACGCAGCGACGTGGAGAAGCGCAACCACTCGCTCATGCTTGAGATCGAGCAGCTCCAGAAGGACATGCTAGACCTCAAGACCTCCTGCGTGAGCGAGCGGCGGCGGCGCGGCTCCGAGGAGCTCGAGCAGGCCAAGCTCGAGGCTGCGGGCGGTGGAGTCCTAGGGCACCAGCAGCAACAGACCCCGATGATGGACGCCAAGCGCGACGAGAGCGCCGAGTTCTACTGGAAAGAGCTCCAGGAAGCCAAAAAAGTCAAGGAGAAGGCGCTCGTGGAGGCCCACCAGCGCGCCATGCAGGTCATGGAGCTCAACGCGTGCATCTCCATGCAGCACGATGAGCTCAAGGCGCTGCGCGCGAGCGAGGACGAGGCGCGCGCAGCGACACTCCAGGCCGAGGAGCACTGCAAGGAACTCATCCAGCAGTCGACAATCGTGGTGCAGGAGAACAAGATCCTCAAGGACGACGTGGCGTACCTGAGCAACGAGATTGGTAAGCGTGGCGTGCACTTCAAGGCGCTCATGGAGAAGTGGACTGAGGCCCAGGCGCAGAGCGAGCACTTTGAGCGCGAGAACCACGCGATGCTCGACAAGATGAAGGAGATCCGGCAGCGAAGCGACCACCTAGTGCTCGAGCTCGAGAAGGCTCGCGATGAGCGCGACTGCCTGCAGCACCAGGTGAACCACCTGAAAGGCGCCGTGGCCGCGAAAGCCGCCGAGTCCAAGGCGTTTCAGGCCTATGGGAGCAACGCGCGGGACCACCTGCAGACGCAGAACACGATCATCCAGCGCCACCAGGTGTTCCGTCGCAAGATCCATAAGGTCGCGCGCGACTCGGTGGTGGCGCTCAAGACGCTCCGCATGACGCTCGTGGCCATCAAGTCGCCGATCGTCGCGATCCAAAACGACTTCCGTGCGTTCCTCAAGAATCTGCAGGCGCCCGTGGTGTCGCTCGTGAGCCGCTCACGACGCTTTGCCGAGGTCGCGCACGCCGAGCATCAGCCGCTGCGCCACGCGCTACTCTCGGCGGAGCTCATGCGGCGCCACCTGCACGAGCAACTCTGGAAGTCGCGCCGCAACGCGCTGTTGATCTGCCAGATCCGGAACTCACAGGGTAGCTCTTCAAGTACTTCAGACTCCACAGACTCATCGACGACGGATGGGGACGCGAGCCGCTCGCTGCGAGCCAACTACACGACCGGTGAGCTGCTCATGAAGGAGAGTGAGCGCGAGACGCTCACGGTCAAATTCGACGCGATCTACTCGGACCGCGCGCGCGAGTGGAACACCTACGAGTCCGTCATGCCGCTCGTGCAGAGCGTGCTCGACGGCTGCAACGCGTGCGTCGCTGCGTTCGCCACGCTGCTGCCAGTACGGACATCATCGTCGTTGTCATCTGCATCGCCTTCAGGTTCGGATGAACCACCATTCAGCGCGGAGACTGTACCTGCACTGGTGCTGCGCGAGCTCTTTGACGCGGCGCGCATGCACGGCGCGCACTTCCACCGCATGAAGATCACGATCAGCTACTTGGGCGTCTACAACGAGCGCATCTACGACCTCTTGGGGCTGGACACGTCCATGGCAGCTGAGCAGTCTGCAGCAGCGAATATCCCAATGAACCAGATCGTCGTACTGGAGGTGCAGAACCTGGACGAGGCGCTACTCGTGCTGAGCGGCGGCACTGAGAACCTCCAGAGCGCGCAGGAGAGGGGGCTCATGGACCCGGCGCTGACCCACAAGGTCGTGACGATCTGCCTGACGTACGAGAACCTGCTCAGCGGCGCGGCGATGACCAAGTCCAAGCTACAAGTAAGTGTTTTTTATATTCCTTCAGTGGCTCTGTATGTAATCTGGTCTCATAAACAATACTCCCCACCTTTTGCTGTTGTAGATTGTCGAGTTGGCGGTCGGGAGCCAATACACTGCCGTGCAGGAGCACGACTGGGACGACCGCAGCAAGCTCAAGTCGCTCGTGACCATGGAGAACGGCGCGAACGCGCTCGTGACGGCACTGGCGGAGGTGCGCGTGAAGGATCCGGCGTTCGTGCGCTACCACGGCTCCAAGCTCACGGTGTTGCTACAGGACACGATCAAGGCGAGCGCCAAGTTCCTCTCGATCGTCGCGCTTCCCGCGAGTATCCCCCATGGCGAAGAAGGCAAGGTGAGCACCGTGATCCGCTTGATTCAGCAATTCCGGAGCGCAGTGTGCGCGTCCACAACGGTCAGTCCATGGGGGAAACCCGGAGCGAGTCGCGATAGATCGCTTGAAGGGTTCATGAGCCGCTTTACCCAGCAGCAACAGTCTCAGGGTGGCTCGGGCGAACACCAGAGTGCGCTCTCGCTGCTGTTCTCGTCCAGCGACATCCAAGAGCGATCACGTCAAGCGCTCGACGTTAGCAGAGCAAGAGGCTCGGAGAACGTGCGGTGGGAGAAAGAGCTCGACAGCATGAACAAGCGGTACGGACCTGACGTGGATCTGTTCGCGACGTCATTCTTCCAGCCGAGCCAAGCAGCAGCGCTAAGTGCATCAGAATCAATCACCTGCACAAGTGATGTTTGTATTAGAGCCTCCATTGGACCTACTTCCGGGGCAATGGAGTTTGACTTGGACAGCGACGGAGATAACAACTTAAACGGAGACCAGCACTCGCTTCTGAACCAAGGAGACGCCCGCATCCACCACCATGAGTACGAAGTAGCGAGCTCGCCACCAGCTTCATCTTCCATTGCAAGCGGCAGCAGCATGAGTTGGAGAGCCAAGTCCGCTTCTGGACGGGGTCAGAGCGCGAGCAAAAGGGCGCCCTCGCTTAGAGGCTCGACCGCGCGATCAGGTGCCGACCATTCACGCACGCTCCCGGATAAGAAGGTAAAGCTGAAGAAGCAACTCAGTTCGTCAAAGCTCTCTGCAACAGCGACGGCAGCGGCATCAGCAACGCGACCTGCGACCTCGGCGTACTCTGCTCGTCTTGCCGCCAAGCCAAGCAGCAGAGCCATGACGCTGGCGCCTGCGAGCTCAACAATGGCGGTGCCGATGTTCAAGATCCGGCGAGAGATCTCGTCGAGTACGATGAAGAAGTCGCGGCTGGCGGTGATGAGCGTGGGCTCGCCCTTCGCGCGGCAGCAGAAGAAGCGCACGCCATTTAAGTGAACTGAAAAGTATCTTTTCGGTGCTGAGCTTGTATTCGAAGCGAGAGTGCTGCTAGCCAAATGGCTAAGTGCTTTTGAAGCAAGAGTGCGAATGGTCAAAATCAGATTTATACACAGCTCCACTGTGGGCATGCATCAAGTCACTCATCAGTTGGTAATCCTTACCTGTAGGACTCTCTTTGAGACCTACAAATAGGAAATGATGCAAAATACGGGTTATGTCCAAGTGACTTAAACTTGCCTGTCAGT